>SJYA01002789.1:271735-373967 GCA_006410615.1 Neotragus moschatus
TGCAGATGGTGATTGCAGCCATGAAATAAAAAAATGCTTACTCCTTGGAAGGAAAGTTATGACCAACCTAGATAGCATATTCAAAAGCAGAGACATTACTTTGCCAACAAAGGTCCATCTAGTCAAGGCTATGGTTTCTACAGGGGTCATGTATGGATGTGAGAGTTGGACTGTGAAGAAAGCTAAGAGCCAAAGAATTGATGCTTTTGAACTATGGTGTTGGAGAAGACTCTTCAGAGTCCCTTGTACTGTAAGGAGATCCAGCCAACCCATTCTAAAGTAGATAGCCCTGGGTGTCATTGGAAGGACTAATGCTAAAGCTGAAACNGTTGGACTGTGAAGAAAGCTAAGAGCCAAAGAATTGATGCTTTTGAACTATGGTGTTGGAGAAGACTCTTCAGAGTCCCTTGTACTGTAAGGAGATCCAGCCAACCCATTCTAAAGTAGATAGCCCTGGGTGTCATTGGAAGGACTAATGCTAAAGCTGAAACTTCAATACTTTGGCCACCTCATGTGAAGAGTTAACTCATTGGAAAAGACCCTGATGCTGGGAGCGATTAGGGGCAGGAGAAGGGGACGACAGAGGATGAGATGGCTGGATGGCATCACTGACTCAATAGACATGAGTTTAAGTGTACTCTGGGAGTTGGTGATGGACAGGGAGGCCTGGCATGCTGCTATTCATGGGGTCGCAAAGAGTCGGACACGACTGAGCAACTGAACTGAATTGATAAAGACAGAATATTTGTATCCCAGAAAAATTCATATATTGAAGCCCTAACCCCCAAAGGAATGGTTTTAGGAAATGTGTGTTTGGGAGGTGATTAGGTTTAGATGTGGTTCCGAGGGTGGGATCCCCATAATGGTATTAGTGCTTTTATAGGAAGAGACACATTATAGAGACCTTACCGGAAGCTTATGAGGACACAGGGAGTTGGTGGTGTCTACAAGCCAGAAAGCAGGTCCTCACCAGAACCTGACCATGCTGGCACCCTGGCCTTGGCCTTCCAGCCTCCCGAGTGTGAGAAAAAAATGTCTGGTATTTAAGGCACCCAGTGTATCATACTTTGTTGTGACACGCTAAGCTGACCAAGACAGAGACTCTGCTTATAGAGGAAGGTATTTGTCTTCAATTACAAAAGCCAAGAAAGTTCAGATAGTCTTGTTCTACAACCCCCAGAAACTGGAACACAGGCTGTGGCCTGGGCCAGGCCCACAGCACGGGGGTCTGCAGAGAACACAGAGTCCTCTGTCGGGAAAGTTCCGAGGTGACACTGACACGTGGGGACCTGAGACAGCATCATCCCCCTCTGCTAGAGAGGGGACAACTAGGGGTCAGGTAATAAAGGGAGACCTAGTCCAGGCCTTGTGGGTGATATCCAGGATTTATGTGTTTAAGACATACAAAGTGGCTAGTACACCGTCATCATTCAATCCATGCCCAGTATTGATTTTTGCAGTCTTCATTAATGAGCTTCTTAAAAGGGATCCCTTCTCTTACAGGGCAGGTGGCTTTGCTCTAATCCAGTTTTTCTTAACTAAGATCTGCTTTCACAGAACTTTCTTTCTGGGCCTCCATACTCAATGCTAAGCTGCACATCAAAGAGACTGAACTGCTGTTATCAATTTTGTTAGATGAGCCCATTTCTTATCTGGAGTTTTACCGGTACAGAAGAGAATTGCTCTCAACATTATTACTGTGATTTGAGAGTCTATTTATCTACTATTTTCATTTTTGTTTTTGTCCTAGGAACAAAAAATGTTGGCAATTTTACGTGCCTTTTTTTTTTTAGTTTTCAGAGCAGTAAAAGATTCATTCAATAATGACATTTATAATTTTTCAACTACAGGTAGGATTATATATATTTGTTCTTCAAAGCCTTGGCAATAAAGCTTTCATCCAACTATACTCTGATTTTTACGTGCTTAAATTTTGCTCTAGAGAATAAATAAAATGGAATAGCAGGGCATGAATCTCTAATTTCTTTTTAATGGAGTTTTCATTTATATAACATAATTTTTTTTAAGTATCCTTCCATGGGAGAAATGAAATTTCAGGCAATTCAGGTCTCCCCTTGCCACACACACCATACACACACACACACACACACACACACACACACACACACACACACACATTTTCTCTTTTTCTGCCAGTAGGGGACGACCGAGGATGAGATGGCAGGATGGCATCACTGACTCGATGGGCACGAGTCTGAATGAACTCCGGGAGTTGGTGATGGACAGGGAGGCCTGGCTGCTGCAGTTCATGGGGTCGCAAAGAGTCGTATACAACTGAGTGACTGAACTGAATTGATGGCTATGTTTCGGGTGGTTTCTTGGTGCTGTGGTCTCAGAGAGGGATGGGGATGGGGTGTCTGTTTCCACGGTGTCATCCTCTGTCTGCCACCCCCTGAAGGGCTTGTCTGCACAGGGGTCCCTGTTACTGCTGTGTGCAAGCTGCTGCTCAGTTACCCTGCACTTGTGGTTGCAAGGCCTCTTCATAATAATTCAGTGATTATTACATGATAACCAGTGAACACTACATGAATTATTACTCATAATAATTCAGTGAGTCACCTGCCTTCTGACCGTCTCCACCTGCCCTCCCTGCCAGGCTCTCCAGGGGGTTGCCCTGGGCTTGTGGCTCAAGCCCCATGATTCATTTCCCTTTTTCTTCTCAGGTAAATATCTTTATATTATAAAGATATTTATCCCTCCCGCCAGCCCAGGAAAATTCAATCTACTCTTCAGACTGAGAGAAGCTGACTCAAAATGAGCACGTATTGTCTCTCAGGGCCCAACTTTTGAAACTTAAGATGTTTACATCTCAGGTTCCTGATTCAGATTTGAATTTCCGAAAGACCAGTTTGGAGACAATAAAGCTATGTTGTGAAATGCAGGCTCTCACTCTGCTGTGTGTGGCACATACAGTACACACCAGCTGGTGCCCCACAGTGGTGGGGGGGGGCAGTTAAGATCAAAAGATGCCTGGAAGTATCATGGACAAAGAATCTGTAGTTTCTCTGTCAAAACAGTACCCTACTGCAGATGTAAATATTTGGATGTCATCCAGATAGGACCTTTTGCATCTATCAGATTCTTTGCGGACACTAATGATGACTGAATTATGAATTGTGGGAAATCACAAGCTAGAATACTGGGGAGACCGGGCTTCATCAGAGACCATTGGAGCAGCCTGTGATGTGCCCTCAGGGGGATGACGTGGTCAATCCCCACTGCTCCATGTTGTGATGTGAGAGTTCCCCTGGGAGTAGGGGTATGGGGGCCTGTATGAAGGAAAACAGGTGGTGGAGGAGCTGGGAAAATCTGGTTTGGGGATTTAATCACACAGCATGGGTGACTCCTTATGCTGCCACAACATAGAGGAAGAAGCAAACAGGCACAGTGGAATGTGAAGGGTGTTTCTTGAGAGGCCCGTTTCACTAGACACTCTCAACACAGGACTCCCAGAGACTCGCAGGGACAGCACCGGGATTGAAGGCTGGTGTACCTAGACCCAGGTCTTCTCAACCTACTCACTTGGCCCACAGTATACACAGCCCCCGCCTTCCAACTCCCTTCAAATGAGGGTGTCAAGATGGACTCTCTCTCTCTCCTAATTCATTCAGCCAGAAGCCTTTCCAGTTTAACTGCTCCTACCCCAGGCTAGGGTTGTATCTCCATCATGGAGGTTGTGGACTTCCCTTGCTTCACTTAAGAGATGAATACAGTAGACTGAATCTGAGGTTGGGTATGTTTTGGGCTCAGCCCTCAAATCATACTCCAGAGCTATTCTGTGCTCTTTCAGGCTGGCCCTGAACAGCCAAGGTCACCATGCTTCTCCCTGTGGGAGGAAGGGAGAAATGTGGAAAGTGGGTGCTGATAAGCCAGGGCTGAAAGTGACCTGGGTTCACAGTCTGATGTGTGGAAGGTGTCTATAGGAACAAGAAATATGGGGGTGAAATCATGGAATTTGGAAGATATTGCAAGCTTAAAGACAAACAAAAACCTGGATCATGGTTTGAAAAGTGAGTTTTCAGGGACCCCACATCCTCCCTTCTCTAGGGCACTATACTTGGCCTTTACTATACTTGGCCTTTTGTGTCATTCATGCTCTGGGTCTCATAAAGCACCAAGCCATCATGTCTATCCTGCAGGGTTTCCCCAGCTTGTGAGAATCCAGGGCTCTTCACTTGGGCTCAAGGGAATCTTTAGGAACAATATCCACATTGGTTCCTATGGCAGGAAACATCACTTTCAGAAGCCCTACTCTGTACTCACCTATCCTGGAGAACCCTGGGCCATCACTCACTGTTCAGTAAGGACCCTCTGGGGAAGATGAGAAAAAAGGTCTCTAGATACAGTTACCAAAATGTACCTGGAGTCTGGAGGGATGGTTGAATTGCTAGGTTTTAACAAAATGTTGGCATTTGTTCTGTGTAGTCAAAGGATCAACCCACAGAACGCTAGATCTGGGAAGGACTCAGAAATCCGAGAGGAAGGCATGGCAACCCACTCCAGTGTTCTTGCTTAGAGAATCCCCATGGACAGAGGAGCCTGGTGGGCTACGGTCCAGAGAGTCACAAAGAGTCGGACATGACTGAAGTGACTTAATAGGCATGCATAGAAATCTGAAACTCTTTCTTGTTGCTGAGGACTGTATCCATCAGCTTGAGATTTTATAAGAAAACACCACAGACTTGTGGCTTAAATGACAGGTATTTACTCCTTCACAGTCTGAAGCTGGGAATTCAAGGCCAAGATGTCAGTAGAATTGCCATCTCCTGAGGCCTTTCTCCTTGGCCTCCTCACTGTGTCCTCATGTCGCCTTTTCTCTCTGTGTCCATCACTGCTGTTTCTTCCTTGTCTTATAAGGACACCAATCACATTGGACGGAGAAGGCAATGGCACCCCACTCCAGTACTCTTGCCTGGAAAATCCCATGGACGGAGGAGCCTGGTGGGCTGCAGTCCATGGAGTCGCAAAGAGTCGGACACGACTGAGCAACTTCACTTTCACTGTTCACTTTCATACATTGGAGAAGGAAATGGCAACCCACTCCAGTGTTCTTGCCTGGAGAATCCCAGGGACGGCAGAGCCTGGTGGGCTGTTGCCTATGGGGTCGCACAGCGTTGGATACAACTGAAGCGACTTAGCAGCAGCAGCAGTCACATTGGATGAGAGCCCACCCTGTGACCTCATTTAACTTAGTTATATCTATAATGGTCCTATATCCAAATATAACCAATTTGGGGGTTAGAGGCTTCAACACAGCAATTTNCCTATGGGGTCGCACAGCGTTGGATACAACTGAAGCGACTTAGCAGCAGCAGCAGTCACATTGGATGAGAGCCCACCCTGTGACCTCATTTAACTTAGTTATATCTATAATGGTCCTATATCCAAATATAACCAATTTGGGGGTTAGAGGCTTCAACACAGCAATTTGGGGGACACAATGCAGTTTATAACAACAATCCATTCTCTTCTGCATGACCTGGAACAAGAAAGTATTATAGTATCTTCTGGATCCAAAATAATCAAGGGTATGAATGGAATGAGTTAGTGCATTGAAAAATATTTCACTTGTCTGACTCTGTATTTCTTCTTGGAAAACAGGAAAGTTGATATATATACATACATATATACGTATGCATGTATATATATGCTGTAAGGATGGNGAAACATCACTTTCAGAAGCCCTACTCTGTACTCACCTATCCTGGAGAACCCTGGGCCATCACTCACTGCTCAGTAAGGACCCTCTGGGGAAGGTGAGAAAAAAGGTCTCTAGATACAGTTACCAAAATGTACCTGGAGTCTGGAGGGATGGCTGAATTGCTAGGTTTTAACAAGATGTTGGCATTTGTTCTGAGTAGTCAAAGGATCAACCCATAGAACGCTAGATTTGGGAAGGACTCAGAAATCTGAGAGGAAGGCATGGCAACCTACTCCAGTGTTCTTGCTTAGAGAATCCTCATGGACAGAGGAGCCTGGTAGGCTACGGTCCAGAGAGTCACAAAGAGTCGGACATGACTGAAGTGACTTAGGAGGCATGCATAGAAATCTGAAACTCTTTCTCGTTGCTGAGGACTGTATCCATCAGCTTGAGATTTCATAAGAAAGCACCACAGACTTGTGGCTTAAATGACAGGTATTTATTCCTTCACAGTCTGAAGCTGGGAACTCAAGGCCAAGATGTCAGTAGAATTGCCTTCTCCTGAGGCCTTTCTCCTTGGCCTCCTCACTGTGTCCTCATGTCACCTTTTCTCTCTGTGTCCATCACTGCCATTTCTTCCTTGTCTTATAAGGACACCAATCACATTGGACGGAGAAGGCAATGGCACCCCACTCTAGTACTCTTGCCTAGAAAATCCCATGGACAGAGGAGCCTGGTGGGCTGCAGTCCATGGAGTCGCAAAGAGTCAGACACGACTGAGCAACTTCACTTTCACTGTTCACTTTCATACATTGGAGAAGGAAATGGCAACCCACTCCAGTGTTCCTGCCTGGAGAATCCCAGGGACGGCAGAGCCTGGTGGGCTGCTGTCTATGGGGTCTCACAGAGTTGGACACAACTGAAGTGACTTAGCAGCAGCAGTCACATCGGATGAGAGCCCGCCCTGTGACCTCATTTAACTTAGTTACATCTATAATGGCCCTATATCCAAATATAACCAATTTGGGGGTTAGAGACTTTAATACAGCAATTTGGGGGATACAATGCAGTTTATAACAATAATCCATTCTCTTCTGCATGACCTGGAACAAGAAACTATTATAGTATCTTCTGGATCCAAAATAATCAAGGGTATGAATGGAATGAGTTAGTGCATTGAAAAATATTTCACTTGTCTGAGTCTGTATTTCTTCTTGGAAAACAGGAAAGTTGATATATATACATACATATATACGTATGCATGTATATNTATTATAGTATCTTCTGGATCCAAAATAATCAAGGGTATGAATGGAATGAGTTAGTGCATTGAAAAATATTTCACTTGTCTGAGTCTGTATTTCTTCTTGGAAAACAGGAAAGTTGATATATATACATACATATATACGTATGCATGTATATATATGCTGTAAGGATGGGAGTGTTGGAAATGTTTGAAAGATGAGTGCCTAATAAAGAATGTCTATCCTGTGAACCACCAGCATTGTTCTGGACACTCCATGGAGCCCCAAGGTCCAGTGAAGCCCTCGGCCCCCTCTGAGAAGCATTTATCTGGAAGCTTGCTGTACATGGTGCTATGTGACCAAGCAACCCCCGGCTTGGCACCTGGGCCAGACTCACACAGGGCTTGACTCACGCCATCTGTCCTGTGGGAACATGATGTGAACTTTCCGTGGGATCCTGAACGAACACCTGACTTCCCTTGAGGACCGGATCTGCTGCTGGGAGCACATTCTGTGCTTCACTACATCTGTCTATATTCTTACATAAACTTTCTCACTTGAAGTCTCTGGAATAAGATATTTTTTACCATACAGCCTGGAAAAAATTTTAATTAGAAATAGATAAATAGATAGATGATATAGATAGATAATGGATAGACAGATGATAGATGATCTTCCATAATAATAAACAGGGTTCATAAAGTACTTAAAGTTGCAAACTAGAACAAGGATTTTATGGAACTACTTTGAAACTCTTATCACTAGGGGGATGTTCTACCAGGATCTGGGGTTAAAGAAAGGGCTGGGGAAGGAGGGCAAGCAGCAGCAGGGAAGCTGAAGTGACTGATCATAATGACAAAGGAGACCACACAGTGGGGCAGGGAGAAACATCTCTGAAAATAAAGATAGCTAGCTTCCTGACAAAATGGAATGAGGATTTAAATTTACTCACAATGGACACAACTGACTTTTTAAAAAGACAAAATAAATGAAACAATGGTGTTTTGCCACTGGACACTAGGCAGCAAAGGAAAGTAAACCTGAGAGCTGGAAAGAAAAGAAGCAAGACTGACAACTGTCTTGAGTTTCCAGACTGTGATATAATGAGGTGGAACCCAGAGCCCAGAAGAGTGTTTGAATGGGGGAGACAGAACTGAGACCCCAGGAGAACAAGAAGGATAGAGCACTCCATGTGCGAGGCAGGCTGAGTGGTCAGCAGAGGAAGACTGAAGAGTGCATGTAAAGACATTCACTGGAGGCTGAAGAACACACTTCCTGAAAGGAACAGAGNTGAGTTTCCAGACTGTGATATAATGAGGTGGAACCCAGAGCCCAGAAGAGTGTTTGAATGGGGGAGACAGAACTGAGACCCCAGGAGAACAAGAAGGATAGAGCACTCCATGTGCGAGGCAGGCTGAGTGGTCAGCAGAGGAAGACTGAAGAGTGCATGTAAAGACATTCACTGGAGGCTGAAGAACACACTTCCTGAAAGGAACAGAGAGAAAAGGGCTTGGCACTCATATAGACCAAAAATCACAACTATTCCCACTGCCAGGCTGGTGCATAATTTATGGTGCATTGGGTCGTTTCCTGGGAAAGAGTCTTGCCTCACTGGTGGGCAATACTTAGCCCTGTCCTATTAGGTCCTATCTAGCAAATGGTAAAAGCAGGATGAAACTGTTTCCACACAACCTGAT
The DNA here is from genome assembly GCA_006410615.1 of Neotragus moschatus. Classification (NCBI taxonomy): domain Eukaryota; kingdom Metazoa; phylum Chordata; class Mammalia; order Artiodactyla; family Bovidae; genus Neotragus; species Neotragus moschatus. Next base: position 280,339 of record SJYA01002789.1, read on the forward strand.
AGCAAACATGTTACCCAAGCAAGCTTGGGTCCGCTTGCCTGTGCACAATGAAGCCAGTCAGTAGACTATTAGCAGACTGACACCAAGCCATGGTGAAGGAAAGTGCAACATTTATTGCAGGAACCAAGCAAGGATTCAAGGCAGCTAGTGCCTTAAAGACTAAACTCCCCAGAGGCTTTCAGGGAAAGGTCTTGAAAGACAAGGTGAGCAAGGGGGCTTGTGGGATGTGTTATCAGCTCATGGAAATTCTTCTGATTGGCTGGTGGTGAGGTAATTGGGAGTCAACACCATCAACCTTCGGTTCCAGCTGGCCTGGGGTCTACAGTGTGCTTGTGGGCAGCATACAGTTAACTTCTTCCACCTGGTAGGGGTTTTAGGATCTGCCAAACAGCTCAGAGAACATGGCTTAGAATACCACCTATAGACCTTGAGGAAGAACCAAAGTATTGCTGAATGGCTAAACTATTATTGTTTTATCTTGCATGACTGTTTTCTATTCATTAGGAGGCTACATTTTTCAACAAATAAGAGGCAGGTGGAGGACATGGTCCGGGTAGGGGTTGTCTGTTCTGGAAAGGCCCCAAAGGGTTCTGCTCAGTTACAAATGGAGCTTAAGAATATTTGTATGAATACAAAAGTCCAGCACTCAACAAGATAAAATTCACAGTGCCAGACAGCCAATCAAAACCCACTAGACATGCAAAGAGCAAGAAAATACAATCTGGAATGAGAAAAAGAAAAAAAAAAAAAAAACCTGATAAAGGTGTTAGAACTGGCAGAAAAGAACATTACAATTGTGGTTACAACTCTATTACAGATCTTTAAAAGAGTCAAATAGTTAAATATGGGCTAAATAAACCTTTCAGAAATGAAAACTGCAAGTCTGAGGTGAAAAATGAAATACACTGGATGGCAGTAAGAGCATGCTAGATATTGTAGAATAAACATAGTTACAAATATGAAGACATTAGCAATAGAAACTATTCAAGAAAAAACACATACAGAAGAAAAAATACAATAAATGAATGAAAGGAGCATTTGTGAAGGGCAGAAGAAACTTGAAGTCATATAATACAGGTGTAATTGGTATTCATAAAAGGGGCAGGCCAGAAAATGTATCTGAAGAAACAATGGCCTAGAACATTCCAAATTTGATGAAAATTACAAGCCCAAAGACCAAAGCAATTGAACAAACTCTGAACACAAGACATATGAAAAAATTATACTAAGATATCCTTGGATGAAAAGCATGATAAACCTAGACAGGGTATTAAAAAGCAGAGACATTGCTTTGCTGATAAAGGTCCAAATAGTTTTTTTAGTAGTAACGTATGGATATGAGAGTTGGACCATAAAGAAGGCTGAGGGCCAAATAACTGATGCTTTCGAACTGTGGTGCCAAGGAAGACTCTTGAGAGTCCCTTGAACAGCAAGGAGATCAAACCAGTCAATCCCAAAGGAAACCAACCTTTTCATTCAAAGAACTGATGATGAAGCTGAAGCTCTAATACTTTGGCCATTTGATGTGAAGAGCTGACTCAATGAAAAAGACCCTGATGCTGGGAAAGACTGAGGGCAAGGGGAGAAGGGGGAGACAGAGGATAAGACAGTTGGACAGCATCACTGACTCAATGGACCTGACTTTGAGCAAACTTTGGGAGATAGTGAAGACCAGGGAAATTCGTTGTGCTGCATTTCATGGGGTCATAAAGTCGAACATGACTGTGACTGAAAACCAACAACAATACTACAGATTGCTCAAAACACTTGATTAAGAGAAAATCTTTTATATAGCCAAGAGAAACATTCATTATATACACAGGAACAAAAATAAGGAAGACAGCAAGTTTCTCATTTTAAAAAAGACGACGACAGGAAAGAGGGTGGAATAAGATCTTTAAACCTCTGGCTGAAAAAACTGTTAGCCTAGAATCCTATATGTGGAGGAAATACATTTCAAAAATTAAGACAAATAAAGACATTTTCAGACACACAAAGACAAAATAATTACCACACAACAAGAAATGCTCATGGAAGTTCATCAGACAGAAGAAAGATAGAAAGAAGGGTCTATACAAAGGAAGGAAAGGACTAGAAGTGGTAACTACCTTGGGTAAATATACAAAGCTATTTCTAAGTATCTAAATCTTTTCAAAAGAAAATTGTTTAAACAATAGTAATAGCAATATAGTATGTAGCTTATAGGGCTTCCCAGGTGGTGTTATTGGTAAAGAACCTGCTTACCAATGCAGGAGATGTAAAAGACTTGCGTTCAGTCCCTGGGTTGGGGAGATCCCCTGAAGGAGGGTAGAGCAACCACTCCAGTATTCTTGCCTAGAGAATCCCACGGACAGAGGAGCCTGGCAGGCTATTGTCCATGGGGTCGCAAAGAGTCAGACAGAACTGAGAACACACATACACCCATGCACATGAGCAACTTTATATAAATAAATTTGACAAGTTAGATGAAATGGACAAATGTCTTTTGAAATACACAAACTAGAAAACACACTCAAGAAGAAACAGAAAACATGAAGTGTCCTCTATCTACCAAATAAATTAAAATATACTTAAAATCCTTAAAAAAAGAATACCTTTTAGACTCAAGCATCTTCACTGAGGAATTTAACCAAGAAGGAATACTCATTCTGCACAAACTCTTACACAAAGTTGAAGAGGAGGGAATATTTCCCAGTTCATTTATGACACCAAAATTACTCTAATATCAAAAGTAAATAAAGACATTACAAGAAAACAAAACTATAAGGATTAATGTTTTGAACATACAAAAAATTCTTGACAAAGTACAAGCAAACTGAGCATAGCACATAAAAGAAATCAGATGGGCAACCAATTAATTAATACACCATTGATTTTAGTCACTCCACAGCTAGGCACTTATTTACCCAACAGTAATCAAAGCGTTCGATTTGGGTTTGATCCCTGGGTCAGGAAGATCTCCTGGAGCAGGAAATGGCATACCATTTCAATATTCCTGCTTGGAAAATTCCATGGGCAGAGGAGCCTGGCAGGCTACAGTCAATGGTGCTGCAAAGAGTCAGACACGACTGGGACACTGAGCACACAGAGAAAGCATTAAGTCCATATAAAAATCTACACAGGGATGTGTATCACAGCTATGTTTATGACAGCCAAAACCTGTAAACATCCCAGATCTTCACCAATAACTGAACAGAGAGACACAGACTGAGGTATGATAAGATGGAACACTACACAGCAACAAAAGGGAGGAATTAATGATACATTCAGTAACATAAATGAATCTCAAGGTAATTGTGCCAAGTAAAATGACAGTTTTATTTAAATTCCACAAGATACAAACTAATATATAGTGACAACAGATCAGTGGTTGTCTATGGATGGGGGCAGACTGGGGAGATATGTGAGCAGTGATTACAAAGGGACATGAAGAATTTTGGGAGCTGTCACATATATTTACTATCTTGATTACGAGATGTATTCATCTGGTAAAACATCTCTAATTGAAAAACTTGTGTCCACCTTATGAAATGTCCATTATATTTTGAATAAAGCTATTTGATAAAGAAAATAATAATCAGTAACTTAAAAAAAATAAATAAAGTATTTGAGTCAGAAGTTTAAAAGCTATTCTAATAAAAAAGTGGCTTCAGCTCCCACTTAGGATATAGAAAGTCACTAAGGATGGAGCACAAGAGAAGAAACCAAATAACCTGAAGAATCCTAGTTTTTAAAGCCTGTCGGAGAACTAAGAATGCAAATAAACCTAAATCACCTGAAACCTAGATATTAACAAGTCCTTCTTACAAAGAGACACAATATTGTTAAGACTTAATATTAAGGTGTTACATAGCCCCCAAATACTGTCTGGAAAAAGAGTACTAATGAATGTATATGCAAAACAGACTCACAGATATTGAAAGCAAACTTGTGGTTACCAAAGGGGAAAAGGAAAGGGAGGGGGATAAATTAGGGATATAGGATTAATTGGGCTTCCCTGGTGTCTCAGATGGCAAAGAATCTGCCTGCAGTGCAGGAGACCCAGGTTCAATCCCTGGGTTGGGAAGATCTCCTGGAGAAGAGAATCACAACCCACTTCAGTATTCTAGCCTGGAGAATTCCATGGACAGAGAAGACTGGCTGGTTACAGTCCACCGGTAGAGTCAGACATGACTGAGCAAGTAGCGTGCACGCACGCGCGCACGCGCGCACACACACACACACACACACACACACACACACAGGATTAACAGATACAAACTACTATGTACAAAATAGATAAGCAATAAGGATATACTGTAGAACAGGAAATTATAGTCATTATCTTGTAATAAACTATAATGGAGTATAATCTGCAAAAATACTGAATCACTGTGTCATATACCTGAAACTAATGTAATATGGTAAATCAACTATATTTCAACAAATAGTTTTTTAAAGCTGTTAAATATCCCCAACTTAATCTATAAATTCAACACAAGTTCAACAAAATTCCAGAAAACTTTAAATAAGAAATTGACAATTTGATATTTGAATTTATATAAAATGCAAGATACTTCAATAAAAATAATAAAGAAATAAAACAAATTTGGAAGACTTATTCTTTCTGATTTCAAGACTTCGTATTATATAACATTAATTAAGACTGTGGTGTTGGCATTAAGATAGACAAATATATAAACATAACAGAATGGAATCTAGATTTTATTTTTGACTATGGGTCCAAAGTAATACAATGCGAAGAGAAATCTTTCAATAAAGCAGGCCAGAACAATGAGAACCAGTAGCAGTAAAATGAACATTAGCCATTACTCTCCAACACAGACAAAATTAACAGCACGTGGATCAGACACCAAAACTCAAAATCGAAAGCTACAAAATTTCTGGAAGAAAACAGAAAATGGCTGTGACCTTGAGGTAGTAATATAAAATGCCAAATTATAATAAACACATGTAGTGTGTGCGTGCTAAGTCAATTCATTCGTGTCCAAGTCTTTGCAACCCTATGGACTATAGCCCACCAGGATTCTCTGGCCATCAGATTTTCCAGGCAAGAATACTGGAGTAGGTTGCTATGGCCCTCCCCCAGGGGATCTTCCTGACCCAGGAAATAAACCCACGTCTCTTAGTCTCCTGCATTGGCAGGCGGGTTCTTTAACACTAGCACCAAATAACTTATTTGGAAGCCCAAAATAAACATAAATAAACTGAATTTCATCAAAATTTAAAAGTTTTGCTCTTTAAAGTTAACCACTAAGAAAATCAGAAAGGCGACATTTGAGTGATGCCCCCTCACACCCAGCCTCAGCGGAAAGCAACTCATGGAACGGCCGTTAAGGAACAACTAATAGCACCTAACTCTGTTGCACTCAAAAGAGATTCCAGGTGGAAGAGGAAGAAGATCTTGCTTTGGGTTCAAAGCCCATCAGCTGACTTAATTTCTCATATATATCCTTGAACAGTGCTATTGCCCAAGAGATCAAGCCCTGAGCCTTTGGAATGGGAATACTGACCTCAAGACCCTAGATTACCAGAGAATTAACCCTAGGGGGTATCAAATAGTGAGAAGTCACACAAAGGAAACCACTGGAATACAAGACCTGGCATCACCCAACCACCAATAGCACCCTGTGCAGGACGACTCATCTAAACGACAAACAAAGCAAAAATACAAACCCAGTCATCAGCAGAGAGTATTACCACCTCACTCAGCCTTGACCATCAGAGGAAAAACAAACAAAAACTCAGCACAAATCTCACCCTATAAGAAGCTTACACNACTACATTCCTTTGATATGATGTGATGGGAATGACACTTCTGTGCTTTTCCTCCTAAAGATACATAACCCCAGTCTAATTATGAGGGGAAAAAATCAGGCAAGTTCCAATGAAGGAGTACTCTGCAAAATACTTGACTAATACACAAAAATGGACAAAGTCATCAAAAACAAGAAAAGTCTGAGAAACCATCACAACAAAGAGAACCCTAAGGAGACATGACAATTAAATATAATATGGCATCTTGTGATTATAAGAGATTCTGGAACAAAAAAAAAGAATCTATGGGCTTCAATTAAAAATAATGTATCAATATCAGTTTGTTAATTATAACAAATGAACCATATTAATGTGAGATATTAATAATAGAGGAAACTGAGTGTGAAGTATATGAGAACTCAAGTAATTCTTCTGTTTAAATTGAAATCACAACAGAAGTTATAGTGAATGATAATAAAAGTATAATATATTTAAATGCAGGAATTGTAGCTAAGGATGAACTAAGAAATATATATATAAATATTTATATTATATAATGTGCAAACTACAAAAACTGAATAACTAAAATATAAATTGGGTAGATGAAGGAAAAGTAATGATAGAAAGTCAATAAAATAGAAAATTTACAAACAGTGGAAAAAGCTAATCCTCTGAAAAGACTTGTCAAACTGCAACTTTAGCAAGATAGGTCAAGACTGAAAAAGAGAGAAAATAAAAATTATCAATATCGATAACAAAAGAGACATTACTACAGATATAGATATTATGGACATAAAAATGATAGCAAGGAAATATTATCAAGGAAATATTATGAGATTTTTCTCTTTTTACAAAATTTCAACAACTGAGATGAAATTCTTTGTAAACTAAAAAATTATACAAACAAGAAATATAAAGTCTGCATATACCTGTTACAGACACTGAATGCTTCCTTAAGGGAGATATAACAATCTTACACAAAAAGTAGACAAAATGGAAATATTTCTGATCTCATCTTATAAAACGACTATAATCTTAAAACCAAGCCAGACAAAGAAGTTGCAAACAGAAAACTATAGGTCAAATACAATGAACAAATATGCTAAAATCTTTAATAAAACTCTGAGAAATCAAACCTACTAATAACTCACATCTCTTATGTCTCCTGTACTAGAAGGTGGGTTCTTTACTGCTAGTGCCACTGGGAAATCCNAATATTCCTGATCTCATCTTATAAAACGACTATAATCTTAAAACCAAGCCAGACAAAGAAGTTGCAAACAGAAAACTATAGGTCAAATACAATGAACAAATATGCTAAAATCTTTAATAAAACTCTGAGAAATCAAACCTACTAATAACTCACATCTCTTATGTCTCCTGTACTAGAAGGTGGGTTCTTTACTGCTAGTGCCACTGGGAAATCCATATTCAATTAAAAAGGCTATTTAGGAGGGCTCAAAATTAAGAGAGGAGACAAAATCAAGTTAATAGAGGAGTCTGAAGCCTCGGCATGTACAACAAACATAAAACAATGCCCCAATCCTACCCATAATAATGTCAATCGTCACTCTAGAGGACTATTTACCTCAGGTTCCATTACCCAATACCATATGTCTAGATTTCAGCAAAAATTTACAAGGCATGATAAAACAGGAGAAAAACACAGTCTGAGGGATAAATGAAGCAGTATAATTTGGTATGGTTAGTTTTATATGTCAAGTTGACTAGGCTATGTGTGTGCTAAGTGGCTTGAGTCATGTCAGACTCTTTGCAGCCCTACAGACAGTAGCCCACTAGGCTCCTCTGTCCCTGGAATTCTCCAGGAAAGAATACTGGAGTGGGTTGCCATGCCCTCCTCCAGGGGATCTTCCCAACCCAGGGATTGAATCCACATCACTTATGTCTCCTGTTCCGGCAGGCAGGTTCCTTATCACTACAATTAAACACTAATATAGGTGTTGCTGTGAGCATATTTTGTAGATGTAACTAATATTTATACTCAGTTGACTTTACATCAAGGGCATTTGCCTTGATAATGTGGGTGGGCCTTCTCAAACCAATTAAAAAGCCTTAAGAACAAAACCAAGGTTTCTCTTAGGAAAAAGAAAGTATGTCTCAAGAGTGCAGCATCAGCTTCTAATGAAGTGCTTCAGCCTACCTGTCTACATTACTACACTATTGACTTTATACTTACCAGACTCCAAAATTGATTAGCTGATTTGTTGAACCCCTGTTCAGCCACATGTATTTCTTTTAGGAACCCTGACTGACATAGGCTGTAATAAAAAATACATAATTTGCAACAATACATGGATAATATAAACAGTGAGATGGATAGTCTAAGAAAAAACAACAGAACATGTCAGAAATTAAACATTCACTATAACAGAAATGAGGAATATCTTTGATGGGTTCACCAGTAGAACTGACATAGCTGAGAAAAAAATCAGTGAGTCTGAGTCAAAATCAACAGCAACTAGAAGCAAAAAGAAAAAAAAAAATGAAATAATAAGTATGGAACATCCAAGAACTGTGAGATAACTAAAATCAAAACATGTGTATAACTGGAAAAACAAAGTAGAAAAAAAAAGGGGCAAAATAAATAGCTGAATAACACTGGAGAACTTTACAAAATTAATGACAGCAAACCATAGACCCAAGTAGCTCAAAGAACAACAAAAAGGATTTAAAAAAAAACCCACGAAACACAAAACGATACCTAGACACATCATAGTCAAATTCCAAAATACCAAAATCTTGAAAGAAATCAGACCGTGGGGTTGAAGGGTAGGGATTGTTCATAGAGGGAAAGGGATAACAATTACAGCAGTCTTCTCATAAATCATCCAAGCAAGAAGAAGAGAGTTGAGTGAAATGATTTTGGATTGAAAGACAAAACAACCAATCTAGAATTCTGTATCCAGAAAAATTATCCTTCAAAAGTGAAGAAGATCACACTACACCTGTCAGAACGGCTATCATCAAAAAGACAAGAAATAACATATGTTGACAAGGATGTGAAGAAAGGGAATCCCAGTACACTATTGGTGGGAATATAAATTGGTGTAGTCACTGTGGAGAACAGTATGGAGGTTCATTAAAAATTAAGAGTATAACTACTATAACATACCATACTATACATCATGCAAAACACNTAAGGGGACAACAAGGATGAGATGGTTGGATGGCATCACCAACTCAATGGACATGAATTTGAGCAAGCTTCAAGAGTTGGTAATGGAGTGGGAAGCTTGGCATGTTGCAGTCCATGGGGTCGCAATGAGTAGGACACGACTGAGTGACTAAACTACACAATGGAATATTACTCAGAAACTCATGCAACATGAATCTCAAAATAATTATTTGAGTGAAAAACCAAGTAAAATGTGTATTGTATGAGCACATATATAAATGTAAAAATGAAAATTAATATGTTGTGACTGAAAGCAGTTAGTGGTTGTTTGGGAATAGTGATGAAGGGGTGGGTAGTGGAAAGGTTTGTTCATGATTGTGGCTTCATAGTTGCATATATGTCAAAACTGGTCAAATTTTTAACTTTATGTGCTCTAGTACAGTTCAAGTTTTCCCCAATAAGAAAACAAAATTCTATTCATAAAATTACACAAAGAGCTCCCAAAAGCCAAGGCTAGAACAATTTGAGAAACTAACTAAAGTAGTTTAGGATTACACTCCAATGTATAAAATCAATATCCATGTGTCCATACAGATAGAGGTAAATGATTAAATAACTGAATTAATGGGAGAGAAGAGAAAAATATTCCAATAGGTAGTCTCTCAAGGAGGGGAAGCATAAATCTCCATTACCTATGTTTAGGCTGCACATAGTAAATTTCTTCCCAAAAGTACAGTAAGGAGAGGGAGAAAAAGGAAGTAATTCTACAGTGGAGAAACCTGGTAAACACTGTCTCAGTTAGATAATCGAAGTCAATATCAGCAGTAATAAATCATGTTGAAACTACATTCCTTTGATATGATGTGATGGGAATGACACTTCTGTGCTTTTCCTCCTAAAGATACATAACCCCAGTCTAATTATGAGGGGAAAAAATCAGGCAAGTTCCAATGAAGGAGTACTCTGCAAAATACTTGACTAATACACAAAAATGGACAAAGTCATCAAAAACAAGAAAAGTCTGAGAAACCATCACAACAAAGAGAACCCTAAGGAGACATGACAATTAAATATAATATGGCATCTTGTGATTATAAGAGATTCTGGAACAAAAAAAAAGAATCTATGGGCTTCAATTAAAAATAATGTATCAATATCAGTTTGTTAATTATAACAAATGAACCATATTAATGTGAGATATTAATAATAGAGGAAACTGAGTGTGAAGTATATGAGAACTCAAGTAATTCTTCTGTTTAAATTGAAATCACAACAGAAGTTATAGTGAATGATAATAAAAGTATAATATATTTAAATGCAGGAATTGTAGCTAAGGATGAACTAAGAAATATATATATAAATATTTATATTATATAATGTGCAAACTACAAAAACTGAATAACTAAAATATAAATTGGGTAGATGAAGGAAAAGTAATGATAGAAAGTCAATAAAATAGAAAATTTACAAACAGTGGAAAAAGCTAATCCTCTGAAAAGACTTGTCAAACTGCAACTTTAGCAAGATAGGTCAAGACTGAAAAAGAGAGAAAATAAAAATTATCAATATCGATAACAAAAGAGACATTACTACAGATATAGATATTATGGACATAAAAATGATAGCAAGGAAATATTATCAAGGAAATATTATGAGATTTTTCTCTTTTTACAAAATTTCAACAACCGAGATGAAATTCTTTGTAAACTAAAAAATTATACAAACAAGAAATATAAAGTCTGCATATATCTGTTACAGACACTGAATGCTTCCTTAAGGGAGATATAACAATCTTACACAAAAAGTAGACAAAATGGAAATATTTCTGATCTCATCTTATAAAACGACTATAATCTTAAAACCAAGCCAGACAAAGAAGTTGCAAACAGAAAACTATAGGTCAAATACAATGAACAAATATGCTAAAATCTTTAATAAAACTCTGAGAAATCAAACCTACTAATAACTCACATCTCTTATGTCTCCTGTACTAGAAGGTGGGTTCTTTACTGCTAGTGCCACTGGGAAATCCATATTCAATTAAAAAGGCTATTTAGGAGGGCTCAAAATTAAGAGAGGAGACAAAATCAAGTTAATAGAGGAGTCTGAAGCCTCGGCATGTACAACAAACATAAAACAATGCCCCAATCCTACCCATAATAATGTCAATCGTCACTCTAGAGGACTATTTACCTCAGGTTCCATTACCCAATACCATATGTCTAGATTTCAGCAAAAATTTACAAGGCATGATAAAACAGGAGAAAAACACAGTCTGAGGGATAAATGAAGCAGTATAACTTGGTATGGTTAGTTTTATATGTCAAGTTGACTAGGCTATGTGTGTGCTAAGTGGCTTGAGTCATGTCAGACTCTTTGCAGCCCTACAGACAGTAGCCCACTAGGCTCCTCTGTCCCTGGAATTCTCCAGGAAAGAATACTGGAGTGGGTTGCCATGCCCTCCTCCAGGGGATCTTCCCAACCCAGGGATTGAATCCACATCACTTATGTCTCCTGTTCCGGCAGGCAGGTTCCTTATCACTACAATTAAACACTAATATAGGTGTTGCTGTGAGCATATTTTGTAGATGTAACTAATATTTATACTCAGTTGACTTTACATCAAGGGCATTTGCCTTGATAATGTGGGTGGGCCTTCTCAAACCAATTAAAAAGCCTTAAGAACAAAACCAAGGTTTCTCTTAGGAAAAAGAAAGTATGTCTCAAGAGTGCAGCATCAGCTTCTAATGAAGTGCTTCAGCCTACCTGTCTACATTACTACACTATTGACTTTATACTTACCAGACTCCAAAATTGATTAGCTGATTTGTTGAACCCCTGTTCAGCCACATGTATTTCTTTTAGGAACCCTGACTGACATAGGCTGTAATAAAAAATACATAATTTGCAACAATACATGGATAATATAAACAGTGAGATGGATAGTCTAAGAAAAAACAACAGAACATGTCAGAAATTAAACATTCACTATAACAGAAATGAGGAATATCTTTGATGGGTTCATCAGTAGAACTGACATAGCTGAGAAAAAAATCAGTGAGTCTGAGTCAAAATCAACAGCAACTAGAAGCAAAAAGAAAAAAAATAAATGAAATAATAAGTATGGAACATCCAAGAACTGTGAGATAACTGTAAAATCAAAACATGTGTATAATTGGAAAAACAAAGTAGAAAAAAAAAGGGGGCAAAATAAATAGCTGAATAACACTGGAGAACTTTACAAAATTAATGACAGCAAACCATAGACCCAAGTAGCTCAAAGAACAACAAAAAGGATTTAAAAAAAAACCCACGAAACACAAAACGATACCTAGACACATCATAGTCAAATTCCAAAATACCAAAATCTTGAAAGAAATCAGACCGTGGGGTTGAAGTGTAGGGATTGTTCATAGAGGGAAAGGGATAACAATTACAGCAGTCTTCTCATAAATCATCCAAGCAAGAAGAAGAGAGTTGAGTGAAATGATTTTGGATTGAAAGACAAAACAACCAATCTAGAATTCTGTATCCAGAAAAATTATCCTTCAAAAGTGAAGAAGATCACACTACACCTGTCAGAACGGCTATCATCAAAAAGACAAGAAATAACATATGTTGACAAGGATGTGAAGAAAGGGAATCCCAGTACACTATTGGTGGGAATATAAATTGGTGTAGTCACTGTGGAGAACAGTATGGAGGTTCATTAAAAATTAAGAGTATAACTACTATAACATACCATACTATACATCATGCAAAACACTAGGCTGGACAAAGCACAAGCTGGAATCAAGATTGCCAGGAGAAATATCAATAACCTCAGATATGCAGATGATACCACCCTTATGGCAGAAAGCAAGGAAGAACTAAAGAGCCTCTTGATGAAAGTGAACGAGGAGAGTGAAAAAGTTGGCTTGAAACTGAACATTTAAAAAACAAAGATCATGGCATCCAGTCCCATCACTTCATGGCAAATAGATGGGGAAACAATGGAAACAGTGAGAGATTTTATTTTCTTGGGCTCCAAAATCACTGCAGATGCTGACTGCAGCCATGAAATTAAAAGATGCTTGCTCCTTGGAAGAAAAGCTATGGCCAACCTAGACAGCATTTCGAAAAGCAGCGACATTACTTTCCTGACAAAGGTCTGTCTAGTCAAAGCTATGGTTTTTCCATTACTCATGTATGAATGTGAGAGTTAGGCTATAAAGACAGCTGAGTGCCAAAGAATTGATGCTTTTGAACTGTGGTGTTGGAGAAGACTCCTGAGAGTCCCTTGGACTGCAAGGAGATCAAACTAGTCAACCCACAAGGAAATCAGTCCTGAATATTGGAAGGGCTGATGCTGAAGCTGAAACTCCAACACTTTGGCCACCTGATGCAAAGAATTGACTCATTGGAAAAGACCCTGATGCTGGGAAAGATTGAAAGCAGGAGGAGAAGGGGACGACAGGATTAGATGGTCAGATGGCATCACTGACTCAATGGACATGAATTTGAGCAAGCTCCTAGAGTTGGTGATGGACAGGTAAGCCTGGCATAGTGCAGTCCATGGGGTTGCAAAGAGTTGCACATGACTGACTGACTGAACTGAACTGCCCATACTATCCAGCAATTCCACTCTTGGGTGTCTGAAGAAAACAAAAACACTCATTCAAAAAGATACATGCACCCCAATGTTTATAGCAGCATTATTTACAATAACCAAGATATGGAAGCAATCTAAGTGTCCACTGATAGATGAACAGATAAAGAAGATGTGAGATACATACACATTCTTTTTATGGTCAAGTAATATTCCATTATATATAACACAAAGAATGAGATCTTAACATTTACAACAATATAGACGGACCTATAAGGTATTACACTTGGTGAAATAAATCAGACAGAGAAAGACAAATACTGTATGTTTCCCCCTATATGTGGACTCTAAAAAATGAAATAAAATAAGTGATCAAACACAACAAAACAGAAACAGACTCAAAGATGCTGAGAATGAACTAGTGGTTACCAAAAGAGAGATGAGTGGGGAGGAACAAAATAGATGAAGGGGATTAAGAAGTCATTATAGCTACCAGTTATAAAATAAGTAAGTTATAAGGATGTAACACACAGCAAGTTATAAGGATGTGACATACAGCACAGGGAATATAGTCAATATTTTGCAATAACTTTGTATGTTATATAATCTGTTAAAGGACTGAATCACTGTGTTTTAAACCTGAACCTAGGGCTTCCCTTGTGGCTCAGTTGTAAAGAATCCACCAGTCAATGTAGGAGACAAAGGCTCAATCCCTGATCTGGAAAGATCGAACATGCCGTGGAACAACTGAGCCTGTAGTGTCAACTCTGAGCCTCTGCTCTAGAGGCCCAGCGTTGCAAATGCTGAGGCCACGTGCGGCGCCTACTGAAGCTTCTGCGCCCGAGAGCCTGTGCTCCTCAACAGGAGAAGCCACACAAACAGAAGCCTGCACACAACTAGAGAGTAGGCTGCTCCACAAGTAGAGGAAAGCCTGCGCAGTAGTGAAGGCCGAGCACAGCCAAAATAAATAAATAACCTGAACCTAACACAGCACTATAGGTCAACTATACTTCAATTAAAAAGGGAAGAAGACATTTAAGACTTTCTTAGGCAAATAGAAGCTGAGACTATTCACCAGCAGACCTGTCCTTCAGGAAATGTCAAAAAAGATTTTTTCCAGACAGAAGGAAGATGAAACAAGTCAGAAACTTGGATCTACAAAAAGATGGCAAGAGTACTGGAGAAAGAATTAGTGAAACTAGAATAACATTTTTAATTTGTTTTATTCTTGATTGATCTAAAGATAGTGGTTTGTTTACAGCAATATTAGAAGCAGAGGAAACTGCACACATGGTTAAGTGAGCGAATGACAACATCACAAGGAATGAGGAAGCGGGGATTGGGAACACATGGTTATAAGGTGTCTATTCTACATGTGACACTGAACAGTATTATTGGAAAGTGTACATATATTAGTGAAAAACAACTATAAAAATAACTAAAAATTCTTCAAAGAGGTATAACAGATACTCTAAGAAAACAGATAAAGTGGAATCATATAAAATGTTCAATGAAAACCAAAGAGGGTAGAAAAATAATCCACAGGCAACAAGTAAAAAAATTGTTACATAGTTTATATTAATTCAAATTTGCCAATAATCATGTTAAACATGAATAGCTTAGCACATAAATTCAAAGACAAATGTTGCCAAAATGGATAATAAAACAAGATATCACTCTATTGTCTCTATAAGAAGCTCACATTAAACCAAAATCTGTTTGGTTAAATGTTAAGGTGTGAAGAAAGATATACCATGCCAGCCCTAATCAAAAAATAGAGTAGCTAAATTAATTTCAGACAAAACAGACTTGAGGTGACATTATTAGGAATAAAGGTGAGGGAAACTACACAATCACAAAGAGGTCCATTCTCCAAGAAGACAAAATAATCCTACCTGTGTTTGTACCTAACAACAAAGCATCAAAATATGTGAAGCAAAAACTGATAAAACTGATAAACCTGAAGAAGGAAATAGACTAACGTACTACTACAATTAGAGATTTCAAAAGTTCTCTTTCAAAAATTGATAGCTTAAATAGGCAGAAAATCAATAGGGACATTGTTGGCCTGAACAGCACGACTCAATCACCTTTATCTAACTGACATTTACAAATACTCTATCCAAGGACAGCATAATATGCATTCTCATTGTGGGCCAGAAAACACACCTTATCAAATTATAGAAAAGTAGAAATCATACATAGTATGTTCTTAGACCACAATTGAATTAACCTAGAAATCAGAAACAGAAAAGTAGCTGAAAATCTCTAGTTATTTGGAAACTAAACAATACATTTCTAAAAACACCTGCCTCAGAGAGGAATCCTCAAGTTTAATTAAAATTTATTGAATTAAACAAAACTGGAAATATGATTTATCACAATTTGTTATATACAGAAAACCTATGCTTAGAGGAAAATTTATGGCATTAAATGGAAAATAAGAAAGAAAAAACTCAACAAGCTCTATATTGGCATGCATGCTAAATCACTTTAGTTGTGTTTGACATTTTGTGACCCTATGGGCTTCTCTGGTGGCTCAGATGGCAAAGAATCCACCTGCAATGTGGGAGACCTGGATTTGATCTCTGGATTGGGAAGATCCCCTGGAGGAGGGCATGGCAACCCATTCCAGCATTTTTGCCTGGAGAATCCCTATGGATGGAGGAGTCTGGCGGGCTACAGTATACGGAGTCTCAAAGAGTCAGAAACAACTGAGTTACTAAGCACATCACATGGACCTTAACCTGCCAGGATCCTCTGTAAAACTCAACAGTAAGAAAAATAATTTAAAAATTGGCAAAAAATGTGAACAAATGTGTCACCAAAGAAGATAAACCAGCAACAAATAAGCAAGTGAAACAATGCCACCCATTATTTTTCATTCTCTGCTCTGCTAAGTTGCTTTAGTCGTGTCCGACTCTGTGTGACCCCATAGACAGCAGCCCACCAGGCTCCCCGTCCCTGGGATTCTCCAGGCAAGAACAGTGGAGTGGGTTGCCATTTCCTTCTCCAATGCATGAAAGTGAAAAGTGAAAGTGAAGTCGCTCAGTCATGTCCAATTTTTCATTAAGGAACTGAAAATTAAAGGAATAATTAAATTTCTTCACACCTATGAGAATGCCTAATATACAGTAAATATCAAGTGTTGACAAAGATGCAAGTAAAAGGTTATAGAAATGGTATAAATACTCTGGAAAACTGTTTTTAAGGTTCCTATAATGATAAGCAAATTTACCAAAAGACCTAGCATTAGTACTCCAAGGTATTTACCCAACTAATTTGAGATCTTATCCATGGAAAACTCTGCATGCAACTCTTTGTATCAATAGAACACCTATTTATAGTCACTCCAAACTGAAAACCTTCAGTGGAAGAATAAACCAAAAAACATACAAATGCAGAAGGTGACTGTAGCCATAAAATTAAAAGACACTTGCTCCTTAGAAAGAAAACTATGACAAACCTACACAGCATTTTAAAAAGCAGAGACATCATTTTGCTGACAAAGGTCTGCATAGTCAAAGCTATGTTTTTTTTTCAGTAGTCATGTATGGAAGTGAGACTTGGTCCATAAAGAAGGCTGAGCGCCAAAGAATTAATGCTTTAGAACTGTGGTGCTGGAGAATGCTCTAGAGAGTCCCTTGGACAGCAAGGAGATCTACCAGTCAATCCTAAAGGAAATCAACCCTGAATATTCTNGTTTGTACCTAACAACAAATCATCAAAATATGTGAAGCAAAAACTGATAAAACTGATAAACCTGATGAAGGAAATAGACTAACGTACTACTACAATTAGAGATTTCAAAAGTTCTCTTTCAAAAACTGATAGCTTAAATTGGCAGAAAATCAATAGGGACATTGTTGGCCTGAACAGCACGACTCAATCACCTTTATCTAACTGACATTTACAAATACTCTATCCAAGGACAGCATAATATGCATTCTCATTGTGGGCCAGAAAACACACCTTATCAAATTATAGAAAAGTAGAAATCATACATAGTATGTTCTTAGACCACAATTGAATTAACCTAGAAATCAGAAACAGAAAAGTAGCTGAAAATCTCTAGTTATTTGGAAACTAAACAATACATTTCTAAAAACACTTGCCTCAGAGAGGAATCCTCAAGTTTAATTAAAATTTATTGAATTAAACAAAACTGGAAATATGATTTATCACAATTTGTTATATACAGAAAACCTATGCTTAGAGGAAAATTTATGGCATTAAATGGAAAATAAGAAAGAAAAAACTCAACAAGCTCTATATTGGCATGCATGCTAAATCACTTTAGTTGTGTTTGACATTTTGTGACCCTATGGGCTTCTCTGGTGGCTCAGATGGCAAAGAATCCACCTGCAATGTGGGAGACCTGGATTTGATCTCTGGATTGGGAAGATCCCCTGGAGGAGGGCATGGCAACCCATTCCAGCATTTTTGCCTGGAGAATCCCTATGGATGGAGGAGTCTGGCAGGCTACAGTATACGGAGTCTCAAAGAGTCAGAAACAACTGAGTTACTAAGCACATCACATGGACCTTAACCTGCCAGGATCCTCTGTAAAACTCAACAGTAAGAAAAATAATTTAAAAATTGGCAAAAAATATGAACAAATGTGTCACCAAAGAAGATAAACCAGCAACAAATAAGCAAGTGAATCAATGCCACCCATTATTTTTCATTCTCTGCTCTGCTAAATCGCTTCAGTCGTGTCCGACTCTGTGTGACCCCATAGACAGCAGCCCACCAGGCTCCCCGTCCCTGGGATTCTCCAGGCAAGAACACTGGAGTGGGTTGCCATTTCCTTCTCCAATGCATGAAAGTGAAAAGTGAAAGTGAAGTCGCTCAGTCATGTCCAATTTTTCATTAAGGAACTGAAAATTAAAGGAATAATTAAATTTCTTCACACCTATGAGAATGCCTAATATACAGTAAATATCAAGTGTTGACAAAGATGCAAGTAAATGTGACTCTCATATATTGCTGGTGGTTATAGAAATGGTATAAATACTCTGGAAAACTGTTTTTAAGGTTCCTATAATGATAAGCAAGTTTACCAAAAGACCTAGCATTAGTACTCCAAGGTATTTACCCAACTAATTTGAGATCTTGTCCATGGAAAACTCTGCATGCAACTCTTTGTATCAATAGAACACCTATTTATAGTCACTCCAAACTGAAAACCTTCAGTGGAAGAATAAACCAAAAAACATACAAATGCAGAAGGTGACTGTAGCCATAAAATTAAAAGACACTTGCTCCTTAGAAAGAAAACTATGACAAACCTACACAGCATTTTAAAAAGCAGAGACATCATTTTGCTGACAAAGGTCTGCATAGTCAAAGCTATGTTTTTTTTTCAGTAGTCATGTATGGAAGTGAGACTTGGTCCATAAAGAAGGCTGAGCGCCAAAGAATTAATGCTTTAGAACTGTGGTGCTGGAGAATGCTCTAGAGAGTCCCTTGGACAGCAAGGAGATCTACCAGTCAATCCTAAAGGAAATCAACCCTGAATATTCTTTGGAAGGACTGATGCTGAAGCTGAAGCTCCAATACTTTGGCCACGTGAAGTGAAGAGTCGACTCATTGGAAAAGACCCTGATGCTGAGAAAGGTTGAAAGCAAAATAAAAAGGAGGCAGCAGAGGATAAGNTCCCAGCATCAGGGTCTTTTCCAGTGAGTCAGCTCTTTGCATCAGGTGGCCAAAGTATTGAAGCTTCAGTTTCAGCCTCAGTCCTTCCAAGGCATATTCAGGATTCCTTTGGGATTGACTGGTTTGATCTCCTTGCAGTCCAAAGGACTCTCAAGAGTCTTCTCCAACACCACAGCTCCAAAGCATCAGTTCTTTGGCCTTCTTTATGGTCCAACTCTCACATCTTGAACGTGAATACTGGAAAAACCAGGACCTTTGTCAGCAAAGTAATGTCTCTAGTACTAGTAACCTTTAACATAGTATTACTTGGAAGAAACAGGCGTAGCTACATTGAGAGGGTGATACGAAAGTGGGCAGTAAGCTGTGGGCCCGCCTTGGCATCCGAGAAAGGAACAGTTCCAAGTCGTGGTGTGAAAATACTTTTAAGAGGAAGGTAAGAAAGGGAGAAAAGTCAGAATATCGGTTTAAGAGGTTAAGGGAGCAACTTCAGATGAAATGTGATGCATTGGCCCCAAAGCAGGGCTTGGCAGAAGAGCCGAGACAGGATGGATGGGAGAAAGTTTGAGATCCTGAAAAAGAGTGAGCAGAAAGCAAGAAAAGATAAAGGTGGGCGCAAACAGTGCGAGGCAGGCAGACGGGCAAAGGGAGGTTATTTCAGCAGTGTCTTTTGCAGTTTCTGAGGCAGGTACCAAGGGGCACCTGGAATAGCGAGCGCAGGCGCCTGGGAAGGCGGGCGCCGGAATGCCCGCGAGAGGTGTCCAGTGCTCTGCCCGGAGACTGGGTCTAGCCGCGGGTGACGGCTGCGAGCACGCGCGTTCGGAGCCGGCCGGCGAGGAGGGGGCGGGGCGGAGGTGGGCGCGCGCACGTCCACGCGGGCGAAGGAGAGGCGCGGCAGAGGCCGGTGACGTCAGGGGGCGCGCGCGGCCGCGGGCGGAGCGGAGAGGCGGGCGCAGCGCGCGGCCGCGGGCGGAGCGGAGGGGCGCGAGGGGCGGAGCAGAGCGCGGGAGGAGGCGGGGGAGGAGAGGCCCCCGGACAGCGAGCGGCAGCTGGGGAGGGGGCCGCGGAGACTGAGCGCGAGAAACAGCTGATCCGGTTTTCCTTAAAGCCAGAGAAAATGGAAGTCGGGTAGCAGCCACTGCGGCGCTGCGGGCTGACTGAGCGGAGCGGCGCGGCAGGTGAGACGGCGCTGGCCGCGGTGCTGCCGGCGGCGGTGGGGCCGGGGCCGCGGGCCCGGCAGGTGCGCTATCCGTCCCAGTGCTGCGTTGGGTGCCTCCGCAGCTTCGTGACGGAGCAGGTGGGAGCAGAGGCCGGGCGGCCCCGGGTCTGGGGCGCGGGGGTCGCGGGCACAGCGCGGGGCTCGCCGGCGCGTCTGCATTGCGGGCTCGGCTCTGGACCCCGCGGGCGCCTCGGCCACCGGCCCTGGCCCGACGCGGCGCGCGTCTCTGGGCAGGGTGCGGCGCTCCCGCTGGGTCGCGGACGGTGTCTCCTTCGGGCCCCGGAGCCGTCTGCACTGGAACGTGATGACGGGCTCGGGGACACCGGCTCCTCGGTCCATTGGGCGCACTGGGGTCCCGGGGCGCCTGCGGAATCCCGAGCACAGCACGGCAGCATCGCGTGAGACCGCCGGCCGGGTGCCCGGGCTGTGGCTGCGTGGGCCACCGCGGCCCGGTTTGCCGCCCGCTCGTTCCTCTGGGTCTGGCTGGACAGTGGGCGAACGGCTAATGCAATTTGGCTGTGAACCTGGAGGCCTTCCCTGGAATCTTTTCATTGGAGGGGTAAAATCGCATTTGCTGTGCTTTAAGTTAGCTCCTTTAAATTCGGGAGATGTCAGTGATGTCATCATTAACAAAAACTTTCCTTCATTGGACACAACCGCCCAAGTGCACCCTCCTCCAGTGCAGCTATTGCAGCCCTTTGAGAATCTTTGCTACAAAATAGATTTGTCTTTGCTCTGTGAACTCACCAACCTTACGCAGGAGAAAACGGTTATTTTTATTTCTTGGCTTGTGAATGAGTAGATTCAAGAGAGGCTGAAGAGAAACTTGTTAGATCCTCACAGATCCGGGAATCACTCCATCCATATCACAAGCATCCAGGGGAAAGTCACGCATGACACTTCCGTGGCTATTGCCTGGCTTTATCTTTATAACTGAAAGTGAGCCATGAGATGAGAAAAATTAAAAGACATTATATTTGAGGTGGCAGATGATATGTTCAGAAAAGGTAGACAGTGTGGCCTAGATCTTCACAGGCCCTGATTGCTTCAGGAAAATCTGCAGGTCTTCTAGCTCTCCATCACCACCTCCTCCAGGACTCCTCTCCATGATGGGCCTGGGAGCAGTCTGCTCTGGAGAAAGGGGTGACAGCTTCTCTGGGGCCCTCCCTGCTTTTCCTGTAGCAGCTATGTGACCCACCAGCTAGTTTAACACCTGAAGAGAGTTGAGAGAGTGCAGAGGCTTGAACTTAACCTGCATGGCACACAAAGTTCTGGGGAAATTTCTCCTCATAAATGGGAGCAGTGTGCCAGCATTATTGTGTGTGTAAGTGTTCCATTAGTATGGACTGTGATGGGAACAGAAGTAATCAAGTTCCCAAGACAGTCTGCACTTCTACTGAAGCCTATCATATTGAAAGGATCTTCAATGAGGGACAAAAATATTGACATTTGTGTATTTAATAATTAATGACTTCCTAACTGGTGCAAAGAAGCATATCTTAAATTATTAGTGTGATCATATTGGTCTGTAAGGAATTTAATACCATAGACCATGCAAAAGTTTGAGTCTGGTCAGGAGCGTAAGCTTTCAAAAACCCTGGATTGGTGGGAAGAAAACTGGAAGGAGAGCTTCACCTTAGGCTTTGGCATTCAAGGTGGCAGTGGGTGGAAACCATTGCATTATGGAGTCTTGCCTCTTGTGGGTCTCAGCCTGGGTCCTGTGTGGAGGCCCCTAGGCCTGGGAAAGGCTAGCTTTCCCGTTTTCCGTGGGAAAGCTGAATTGTCTGTTCTCCCCTATGGAGAAGGAGAGTGGCATGTCTGTCTGAAGCAGCCACGTGTGCGTGGCCTGTCACATCCTAAAGGTGCCAGATTTATTCAGAGTGGCAAGGCTGCCTGAGACAGGAAGCCTTATAGCAGAATTGGCTTTAAATATACAGCTTTTCAGCAACTTTGCCCCCGCTGCATATGGTTATTTTAGAGATCAACCTTTTAAGTCATTGCTGAGATTTTTTTCTGTAATTGAAGTAGCCTCAAGTGTGTGANGCACGGCAGCATCGCGTGAGACCGCCGGCCGGGTGCCCGGGCTGTGGCTGCGTGGGCCACCGCGGCCCGGTTTGCCGCCCGCTCGTTCCTCTGGGTCTGGCTGGACAGTGGGCGAACGGCTAATGCAATTTGGCTGTGAACCTGGAGGCCTTCCCTGGAATCTTTTCATTGGAGGGGTAAAATCGCATTTGCTGTGCTTTAAGTTAGCTCCTTTAAATTCGGGAGATGTCAGTGATGTCATCATTAACAAAAACTTTCCTTCATTGGACACAACCGCCCAAGTGCACCCTCCTCCAGTGCAGCTATTGCAGCCCTTTGAGAATCTTTGCTACAAAATAGATTTGTCTTTGCTCTGTGAACTCACCAACCTTACGCAGGAGAAAACGGTTATTTTTATTTCTTGGCTTGTGAATGAGTAGATTCAAGAGAGGCTGAAGAGAAACTTGTTAGATCCTCACAGATCCGGGAATCACTCCATCCATATCACAAGCATCCAGGGGAAAGTCACGCATGACACTTCCGTGGCTATTGCCTGGCTTTATCTTTATAACTGAAAGTGAGCCATGAGATGAGAAAAATTAAAAGACATTATATTTGAGGTGGCAGATGATATGTTCAGAAAAGGTAGACAGTGTGGCCTAGATCTTCACAGGCCCTGATTGCTTCAGGAAAATCTGCAGGTCTTCTAGCTCTCCATCACCACCTCCTCCAGGACTCCTCTCCATGATGGGCCTGGGAGCAGTCTGCTCTGGAGAAAGGGGTGACAGCTTCTCTGGGGCCCTCCCTGCTTTTCCTGTAGCAGCTATGTGACCCACCAGCTAGTTTAACACCTGAAGAGAGTTGAGAGAGTGCAGAGGCTTGAACTTAACCTGCATGGCACACAAAGTTCTGGGGAAATTTCTCCTCATAAATGGGAGCAGTGTGCCAGCATTATTGTGTGTGTAAGTGTTCCATTAGTATGGACTGTGATGGGAACAGAAGTAATCAAGTTCCCAAGACAGTCTGCACTTCTGCTGAAGCCTATCATATTGAAAGGATCTTCAATGAGGGACAAAAATATTGACATTTGTGTATTTAATAATTAATGACTTCCTAACTGGTGCAAAGAAGCATATCTTAAATTATTAGTGTGATCATATTGGTCTGTAAGGAATTTAATACCATAGACCATGCAAAAGTTTGAGTCTGGTCAGGAGCGTAAGCTTTCAAAAACCCTGGATTGGTGGGAAGAAAACTGGAAGGAGAGCTTCACCTTAGGCTTTGGCATTCAAGGTGGCAGTGGGTGGAAACCATTGCATTATGGAGTCTTGCCTCTTGTGGGTCTCAGCCTGGGTCCTGTGTGGAGGCCCCTAGGCCTGGGAAAGGCTAGCTTTCCCGTTTTCCGTGGGAAAGCTGAATTGTCTGTTCTCCCCTATGGAGAAGGAGAGTGGCATGTCTGTCTGAAGCAGCCACGTGTGCGTGGCCTGTCACATCCTAAAGGTGCCAGATTTATTCAGAGTGGCAAGGCTGCCTGAGACAGGAAGCCTTATAGCAGAATTGGCTTTAAATATACAGCTTTTCAGCAACTTTGCCCCCGCTGCATATGGTTATTTTAGAGATCAACCTTTTAAGTCATTGCTGAGATTTTTTTCTGTAATTGAAGTAGCCTCAAGTGTGTGAACGGAGAAGGCAGTGGCACCCCACTCCAGTACTCTTGCCTGGAAAATCCCATGGACAGAGGAGCCTGGTAGGCTGTAGTCCATGGGGTCGCTAAGAGTCAGATACGACTGAGCGACTTCATGTTCACTTTTCATTTTCATGCATTGGAGAAGGAAATGGCAACCCACTCCAGTGTTCTTGCCTGGAGAATTCCAGGGATGGTGGAGCCTGATGGGCTGCCATCTATGGGGTCGCACAGAATTGGACAGGACTGAAGTGACTTAGCAGCAAGTGTGTGAAAATTGGCTTTTAAGTCTCAGAGCTATGAGCTCTCTAGAAATTGAGTCTGTGAAAGCACTCTGGCCACATATCCTTTTTTTCCCCGCCTGTAGACCTGTGAAAGTATTCATTGTACTTTTTTTTTTTTAATTTAACTCACTGTAGTACTTTTGATAATACAAAGCAAGTGTTTTCACTAAATGTTGAGATATTAGCCACTGGTTTCCTAAAACATTTCAAAATCCCTCACTTTAAAGCCTTTACATGCCCCTTTCATGCTTAGAGTATCACATCCAATTCTAAAAAGCCAAGATTGCCTTGGCTTTTCTTCTTGTTTCCTTTGCATGTTAAGGTCATTTAATTCTTGTCTTAGGCCCAAAAGATAAAGGCTGAGTCAGCTCCCGAGGGGCCAGCAGGGGGCGTGCTAAATGCATCTTGGCAGGCCTCTACCTGCGCCATCTTGGAAAGTATGGAGGATCCCCAAACTCGGGCTGCGTACCTGTGAGCCCCACATCTCTGTGTGCTGATCGCTCAAGGGATGGACACTGAAAGAAGGATAGATATGCTTTAAATAGCCAGAGGTTGCGGCTTCTAGAATGGGTCGCCCTCTACGGGGCAGCTTTAATGGCTCCATGTCTTTGGAGAGTGACGGTTGGTCCCAGTCAGAAGAGTCAGTGCCTCCTCAGATAGCAGAAGGGAGAGTGTTGGCTTGGAGAAGAGCGACTTGGGCTCACAGAAGTCCCTGCCTACATCTTGGTCCTGGAGAGGGCATGATGGTGCCAGCCAGGACAGCCAGTGGACGTGTCTCCCATCCCCCAACAATATTTTCTCTTGAGTTTGGCAACTATTGACTTTAAACCCCAGGACTCTGTGTCAGTAGCACCTCTCGGGATTTGTTTGCTGGCCTTGCCAACATTATTGGCTCAGAGTTTCTCAGATGAAGAAAAGCAGATGTTTGATCCCTGTACGTGTTTTTACCTGAAGAAAATGCAAATAGAAGAAAAGAGGCAGCTTTGCTTTTCACTTCAGTGTGCTTAATCTGATTTTAAGTGTGTGCCATGCTATTCATCAGAAAGTTCCTGGTGGGTCTGGAGAGCTGAGCTCCTGCCGGGAGGGTCGTCTTGCCAAGCTGGGAGGGTTGTGTCTCAAGGTTTGGATGACCATCAGCGTTTCTAGTTATGGTGACTTCCTCAGGTTCCTTGTAGAGCCCACATGCTGAAGGGAGAGAGAATACCTTGAAGGGAATAGATCTGTCCTGGACACCTATCCAAATGCTATGACTGGATAATTCTTTATACTTCTTATTCTGTCAGAATGCTTGTAGAATTGAACTGTTGACTTTACAGAGGTAAAAGGAAAAAGTCTTCCCGCTTTGTGCTTCTCTTGGAGCACTTTAAATGGCTGCAGGGGAAATGCCACTCAGTTAAAGCCAGATGGCACCTGATCCTTTTGGAAGCTGTCCATCCCTGAGGATGACCACAGGATATCCTACTCAAGAGGGAATCCTGAGGTCCACAGGCCTTTAAAAGGAAGCAAAACACACTGGTTCCTTTGTATGGTATATCTAATTTGAAAATATTTTATCCATGGAAACTTGGAAGCAGAGTTTCATTTGCCCTTGATAGACTGCTGCATCCCCTGAGCAGTCTGTGTGTCCGACCAAGAAGAAGATAACTTTAACACAGATGTGGCAGAGCCAGTCAGGGAGAAGCTGCCCTCTCGTTTTGGGGATGAAACTCCTTGCCATTCTTAGTAACAGAATGAGTACATGGGTTGAAAATAAGTCATTAAAATTCTGAAAATGAGAGGTTGATGCTGCCATTTCTACCTACCCATGTTGTGGAGGTGTGTTTAGCTGGCTGGTTTACACATGGTATTTCTTTTGGAGCTGGGGGTGTGTGGGCTGTGGTCAAGGCAGGGATTAGGAGATAGTAGACCTTACTTTTCCTTCTGCATTAGCCACAACCTGCCACCCTGAATGAGGCATGGCCCTGTCATGTGCTGCTGCTGCTAAGTCGTTTCAGTCATGTCCGACTCTGTGCAACCCCATAGATGGTGGCCCACTAGGTTTCTCTGTCCCTGGGATTCTCCAGGCAAGAATACTGGAGTGGGTTGCCATTTCCTTCTCCAGTGCATGAAAGTGAAACGTGAAAGTGAAGTCGCTCAGTTGTGCCCGACTCTTAGCGACCCCATGGACTACAGCCTACCAGGCTCCTCTGTCCATGGGATTTTCCGGGCAAGAGTACTGGAGTGGGGTGCCATTGCCTTCTCCGTGTCATGCTCTAGGCCACTCGTAAGAAAAGGAGAAAGTTAACCTTCCATGTCTCCAAGGCCTTATCTAGTAAAGCTGCAGGATTCCACAAACCCCTAGTGCTTGCTATTAGATTTCTGCTCTCCACTATCTGACATTCTAAGAAGTCGAATGTACATTCATGCCAATGCAAGTTCTAAATACATCTCTCTTGCAGATAGGGATAAAATAAACTCATTTTCTGGGTTTGAAGGATCTCACCTTTCTCCTTGCAAGGAAATACTTTATTTGAGCTTTGTTTATCCTTCCATAGTTTTCCTTATAAATGTGATGGATATTTGATGTCTGAGTGACTATGCATGCATAAAATACAGTATAACTTTTACTAAATACAAAGGGATACTTCTGAAATTCTNATGGCACCCCACTCCAGTACTCTTGCCTGGAATATCCCATGGACAGAGGAGCCTGGTAGGCTGTAGTCCATGGGGTCGCTAAGAGTCAGATACGACTGAGCGACTTCATGTTCACTTTTCATTTTCATGCATTGGAGAAGGAAATGGCAACCCACTCCAGTGTTCTTGCCTGGAGAATTCCAGGGACGGTGGAGCCTGATGGGCTGCCATCTATGGGGTCGCACAGAATTGGACAGGACTGAAGTGACTTAGCAGCAAGTGTGTGAA
The DNA here is from genome assembly GCA_006410615.1 of Neotragus moschatus. Lineage (NCBI taxonomy): Eukaryota > Metazoa > Chordata > Mammalia > Artiodactyla > Bovidae > Neotragus > Neotragus moschatus. The sequence goes on from SJYA01002789.1 coordinate 307,588, forward strand.
AATTGGCTTTTAAGTCTCTGAGCTATGAGCTCTTTAGAAATTGAATCTGTGAAAGCACTCTGGCCACATATCCTTTTTTTTCCCGCCTGTAGACCTGTGAAAGTATTCATTGTACTTTTTTTTTTAAATTTAACTCACTGTAGTACTTTTGATAATACAAAGCAAGTGTTTTCACTAAATGTTGAGATATTAGCCACTGGTTTCCTAAAACATTTCAAAATCCCTCACTTTAAAGCCTTTACATGCCCCTTTCATGCTTAGAGTATCACATCCAATTCTAAAAAGCCAAGATTGCCTTGGCTTTTCTTCTTGTTTCCTTTGCATGTTAAGGTCATTTAATTCTTGTCTTAGGCCCAAAAGATAAAGGCTGAGTCAGCTCCCGAGGGGCCAGCAGGGGGCGTGCTAAATACATCTTGGCAGGCCTCTACCTGAGCCACCTTGGAAAGTATGGAGGATCCCCAAACTCGGGCTGCGTACCTGTGAGCCCCACATCTCTGTGTGCCGATCGCTCAAGGGATGGACACTGAAGGAAGGATATGCTTTAAATAGCCAGAGGTTGCGGCTTCTAGAATGGGTCTCCCTCTATGGGGCAGCTTTAATGGCTCCATGTCTCTGGAGAGTGATGGTTGGTCCCAGTCAGAAGAGTCAGTGCCTCCTCAGGTAGCAGAAGGGAGAGGGTTGGCTTGGAGAAGAGCGACTTGGGCTCACAGAAATCCCTGCCTACATCTTGGTCCTGGAGAGGGCATGATGGTGCCAGCCAGGACAGCCAGTGGACGTGTCTCCCATCCCCCAACAATATTTTCTCTTGAGTTTGGCAACTATTGACTTTAAACCCCAGGATTCTGTGTCAGTAGCACCTCTCGGGATTTATTTGCTGGCCTTGCCAACATTATTGGCTCAGAGTTTCTCAGATGAAGAAAAGCAGATGTTTGATCCCTGTACGTGTTTTTACCTGAAGAAAATACAAATGGAAGAAAAGAGGCAGCTTTGCTTTTCACTTCAGTGTGCTTAATCTGATTTTAAGTGTGTGCCATGTTATTCATCAGGAAGTTCCTGGTGGGTCTGGAGAGCTGAGCTCCTGCCGGGAGGGTCGTCTTGCCAAGCTGGGAGGGTTGTGTCTCAAGGTTTGGATGACCATCAGCGTTTCTAGTTATGGTGACTTCCTCAGGTTCCTTCTAGAGCCCACATGCTGAAGGGAGAGATAATACCTTGAAGGGAATAGATCTGTCCTGGACACCTATCCAAATGCTATGACTGGATAATTCTTTATACTTCTTATTCTGTCAGAATGCTTGTAGAATTGAACTGTTGACTTTACAGAGGTAAAAGGAAAAAGTCTTCCCGCTTTGTGCTTCTCTTGGAGCACTTTAAATGGCTGCAGGGGAAATGCCACTCAGTTAAAGCCAGGTGGCACCTGATCCTTTTGGAAGCTGTCCATCCCTGAGGATGACCACAGGATATCCTACTCAAGAGGGAATCCTGAGGTCCACAGGCCTTTAAAAGGAAGCAAAACACACTGGTTCCTTTGTATGGTATATCTAATTTGAAAATATTTTATCCTTGGAAACTTGGAAGCAGAGTTTCATTTGCCCTTGATAGACTGCTGCATCCCCTGAGCAGTCTGTGTGTCCGACCAAGAAGGAGATAACTTTAACACAGATGTGGCAGAGCCAGTCAGGGAGAAGCTGCCCTCTCGTTTTGGGGATGAAACTCCTTGCCATTCTTAGTAACAGAATGAGTACATGGGTTGAAAATAAGTCATTAAAATTCTGAAAATGAGAGGTTGATGCTGCCGTTTCTACCTACCCATGTTGTGGAGGTGTGTTTAGCTGGCTGGTTTACACATGGTATTTCTTTTGGAGCTGGGGGTGTGTGGGCTGTGGTCAAGGCAGGGATTAGGAGATAGTAGACCTTACTTTTCCTTCTGCATTAGCCACAACCTGCCACCCTGAATGAGGCATGGCCCTGTCCTGCGCTGCTGCTGCTAAGTCGCTTCAGTCATGTCCGACTCTGTGCAACCCCATAGATGGTGGCCCACTAGGTTTCTCTGTCCCTGGGATTCTCCAGGCAAGAATACTGGAGTGGGTTGCCATTTCCTTCTCCAATGCATGAAAGTGAAACGTGAAAGTGAAGTCGCTCAGTTGTGCCCGACTCTTAGCGACCCCATGGACTGCAGCCTACCAGGCTCCTCTGTCCATGGGATTTTCCGGGCAAGAGTACTGGAGTGGGGTGCCATTGCCTTCTCCGTGTCATGCTCTAGGCCACTCGTAAGAAAAGGAGAAAGTTAACCTTCCATGTCTCCAAGGCCTTATCTAGTAAAGCTGCAGGATTCCACAAACCCCTAGTGCTTGCTATTAGATTTCTGCTCTCCACTATCTGACATTCTAAGAAGTTGAATGTACATTCATGCCAATGCAAGTTCTAAATACATCTCTCTTGCAGATAGGGATAAAATAAACTCATTTTCTGGGTTTGAAGGATCTCACCTTTCTCCTTGCAAGGAAATACTTTGTTTGAGCTTTGTTTATCCTTCCATAGTTTTCCTTATAAATGTGATGGATATTTGATGTCTGAGTGACTATGCATGCATAAAATGCAGTATAACTTTTACTAAATACAAAGGGATACCTCTGAAATTCTTTTTCTTTTTTGCTCAGTGTTTCAATAAATTGTTTTATTAGATCAGCAGTTTCTCATGATGCTAGGAATGGGTGTGAACAGTCACCCTCCTTGAGATTCAGAATCTCAGTTGCTGAGATGAGTGTAGGAGCAGATGTCCTGATGTTGCCCCTGCCAACTTGAGCCTTGCTACTGCTGTGAAGGCCCCCGACTTCTGCTGCCCGTGAAGCTGACACACCCATGGTTTACTCAGATCATCTCTGTGGTTCCATATTAGAAGTTGCCTATGATGTGAGGCTCCCCAGATATTAGAGTATGCTCAGGGCTGGCCTGGCAGGACTGTGGAAGAGACCCCACGATGGACCACATCCTGGGATGTGATGTGCCTTCTTCCAAGAAGGCCGCCTTAACCCCCAACACTGAGTCAGTACCCTTTCATCTTGGGGGTCCAAAGACCATGGTTCCAATCCATTTCCCCACACTTCTTGTAATGATGATTTGAAGCTTTGGGAATATGTATATTATCAAAATATGAGGCAACATATTTGCATGTGTAATTTTTCATGCATTAAAAGGAATTGTCCAGCATCCAATATATATATTGTTCACTTTTTATTTGCTAATTGAAATATTGTTAAATTATAATGTTAATCACTGCTGTACAGTAAAGTGATTCAATTATACATATACATACTATATATACATTCTTTTTTATATTCTTTTTCCATTATGGTTTATCATAGGATATTTAATATAGTTCCCTCTGCTATACAGTAGGACCTTATTGTTTATCCAGTCCATATATAATGGTTTGCATCTGTTGACTTCTGCCTCCCAACTCATTCAAACCCAGCCCCCTTCCGCTTGGCAGCCATTGGTCTGTTCTCTATTTCTGTGATTCCATTTCTGTTTCATAGATAGGTTCATTTGTATCATATCTTAGATTCCATGTATAAGTGATATCATATGGTATTTGTTTTTGTCTTTCTGACTTACTTTATTTAGTATGAAAATCTCTAGTTGCACACTTTTTCTTCTTAAAATGGAATATGTTTTGCCAGTCTTTTAAATAATATCATGCTATCTCTTGAATCATCCCTGAATAGAAAAAAAGATGGATGAGTTGCCAGCTGACTTGGACAATGTGACAAGCTGTGTGACCTTGGGCACAGTCCCAAATGGCCCCTCAAGAGGAGAATCTCTTCTCTGGCTTTGTGTAGGTTTGGGGGAGAAGCAGATGAGAGAGTGTGCAGTGAATCCTTCAATTCTAAAGAGATCAGTCATTCCAATAAAAGGAAGTAGGAGGCAGTGTGCCCATCTCATTTACCATGAGCCCATTGCTCTCTCTTGTCAGTGTTGTCAACTGATGGATTTACGATTTACACTTGAAACTCAAGTCCTAGCTTCAGTGAACTTGCTTTTAACTTTTTAAAGAGGAAGGAGGAGGCATGGGTAAGAAGAATGGAGGACCTTCTTTGTCTTAGTGATTCTTGTCGTTTATCTGGAATTGCCAGCCAGTTCTGTTAAAAGAGGCTAAGGGAAGTTCCTCCAAGGCAGGTAGACTACAGACCCCCTGAGAGTTGGGCTGCACCTCCTACCTCTAGCAGGTCCCTCGGTCTCATCGGATGGATTGTTAGAGAACACACTTTCTTACTCTTGGAGCTGATGGAAGATTAGCCTTTTACATGGACAGCTTGTGGGTAGAAAGAGAGGAAGGAGAAAAGAGATGGGGTCCTGCTAGTCCCAGGGACGAGGAGCCTGGTGGGCTGCCATCTGTGGGGTCGCACAGAGTTGGACATGACTGAAGCAACTCAGCAGCAGCAGCGGCAGCCCCATGTCTGTGAGGGGCAGTAACCGTGGCCTGAGGCCCCACCAGCAGGGGTGGTCTTGGCATTTACCCTTGGGGAAGTGTGCGGCTAAGCTCTGTGTCTGCACTGCTCTCCTCCCCCTGAAAGAGCCCCTTGGCAGGGCCGGCTGCTGCTCTTGGAGCAGGTCTCTGGCCTCTGAGACCAAGGGGCAGCCTCTTGTCATTGGTGTTAAATGTGGTGCAGGGCAGAGAAGTCTCTGTAGCTTCTGAGGGACGACGCAGGCCCTCATGGGAGGAAGTGGCTTTTTTGCGAGCCCTGTCACTTGCTAGGTCACGTGAAAGCTCAGTGGCTGGTTCACTTGGCACTGTGGCTGCATAATTAGTGGTAGGCAAATTGAAAGGCCACGCTGGATCTCTCGGGAGCCTGTGGCCTGGACTTGTAGGAATGGGTTGCACTTGGTGTCCACGTCTCTTGATTATTTCATTTGTAAAGTCTGTCTGGTCTGAGGTGCCGACTGTGAGCTAGGCCCTCAGGGCTCCCTGGTTCAGAGTGGCCGGCAGACTCTGGCTTGTCAGGCCTGGCATGTGTGGGCAACGTCTATCTCCCCTAGGTCATCTTCCCACACTGCCCATGACTGACAGCATTTCCTAAGGTTTCTTCCACCCAACTCCACTTACCCCATGAACAGTCTGGAGGGCCCTGTGTTCAGAAAGATATTATCACATAGGGTGCGTAAGGCTTCTGGGCTTTGGGAGGGGTGATACAGGCAAGAAATTCCATTGCTTCAAGTTAGAGGTTTGTTAGAAGACTGCTGTGCTGCTGCATTTAAATTAGATACTGTAGAGGCTGCAAACACCACAGTAAAGCAAAACACATGAGGTTTTTTGGTTCCCAGTGCATATAAAAGTTGCATTCACACCACCATCCTATCGTCTATTAAGTGTACAATAGCATTATGTCTAAATATATATATCTGTCTATATACCCCTTAATTTTAAAATACTCTATGGCTAAAAAAATGCAAGCTATGATCTGACAATACAGGGTTGCCACAAACCTTTAGTTTGTTAAAAACAAAAATGCAGTATCTATTGAAGTGCAGTCAAGTGAAGCAATGAAAGGAGGTCTGCCTGTACTAGGCTGTGGGGTGACTGGAGGGCCAGGTGGGAAGCGTGGCCATGGAGGAGAGTCTGTGTGTGGCCCCCGCAGGTCAAGGCTGGGCCTGCTGGGGGAGACTCCCAGCCTCTGGACCAGGCCCCCACCTTGGGCATCTCTCTAGGCCTCTGTTTCACAGGTGAGGTGGAGACAGGTAGCTATTTGACCTCAGATACCTCATTCGAGTTCATATTCTGTGCCCAGAAATCCCCTCCTTCTCTCCTAGTGCTGACTAATCAGGGAAAAGAAAGGCCCGCTCACTGGTGGGTTAGAGCAGCTAGGGAAAAGTAGGTGTCTCTTAAGAATGCTTGTATCCGTTTCTCATGCTGAGGAGAATACAGAGCATTTGAAGAAGGATTTGTAGTTAGAAATAGGCTGTGTGGTCAGCATCCCTCCTTCTGACTGTGAGGCTCCGAGGAGAAGGCTGTGTCCCAGCCTATTCAGAACAGGCTCTCCATGCATGTTTATGAAGTGCATTCACTAGTCCTATGGGAATTAAACTTAGAAATTTAATTATTCTTTCTAGAATTGTTTAGCTCCCATGAGTTCAAAAGTGTTAAGAGTTGAGAATGCGGCTGATGTCAAATTTGACACATTTTCAAACTTGAGCCTTCCAGTTTGGCAGTGAGCAAAGAAAAAACAAACAGCAAATTATTTACCGATTCACCATGATGTGGCACATGCAGAGTGTCATTCTCTGCGGAGGTATACTTCTGTCTTTTCCATATGTGTGTCACAGACACTGTATGCAGTCTTAGGGAATATTAGCTACATCTNATGAGTTCAAAAGTGTTAAGAGTTGAGAATGCGGCTGATGTCAAATTTGACACATTTTCAAACTTGAGCCTTCCAGTTTGGCAGTGAGCAAAGAAAAAACAAACAGCAAATTATTTACCGATTCACCATGATGTGGCACATGCAGAGTGTCATTCTCTGCGGAGGTATACTTCTGTCTTTTCCATATGTGTGTCACAGACACTGTATGCAGTCTTAGGGAATATTAGCTACATCTATTTGATTAGGAAAATAACTGCATTCCTGATTTCTTTTAAAATTGGAATATAATTGCCTTACCATGTGGTGTTAGTTTGCACTCCAGATTTTGAAAAACCCTCCTCCCCACCTCCCGTTACCTGTCTGGGGTGCAGAGGGCCTTAAAGAAAGCAGCAGTCTGCATCATCCATGCAGCTCAGCCTGAGGAGTGGGTGGGACCTCAAAGTTAGTACTTCCTCTGGGACTCCCTCCACATACTGACAAATGTTCTGCCCTCTCTGGCCCCCTGAGCAGCACTACCCTCTTGCTCCTTGCCACACTTCCCTCCTAGGCTTGTCTCCCTGCTCTGGGGAGCCTCCAGGGGGCTGCTGGTGCCCCCGAACCTCACCCCTGAGCAAGATTCCTTACTACCCACCTCCCTTTTATTTCATTTTGGCAAAAGGATAACATCTACCCAACTTCCCGTAACAGAACCATGACACCATAATGGACAGGTCTGTCTCCATGATATTGAGTGGGAAAATGATGCTTTCTGGATAAAGTGTTCTAGGATATTTTTTTTCTTTTAAGTAATTGATAAGACTTCTCTGTCACTGTCCTCTGTTGGTGTTCTCTTGCCTGCAAAAGTTGTCCAAGAAGGAACCACCATACTCTATAAAGTGGAGGTTCATGATTCAACACTGTAGCCTGGTGTGAAACAGCCCTTTATGAGGGCGGAAGGTTGGCGGTCCTCCCCTCCCTTCCCATACCCTGAGTGAGGCCAGGTGTGGGGCCCTGAGGATGGGCATTACTGAGAATAGGCTTGTGATCAGTTAGTAACCCCTGCAGTAAGATGACGCCCAGAGCACTAGAAAGTCTAGTGTTTGAGAGTGTTTCTGGTGGCTCAGACGGTAAAAAATCCGCCTACAATGCTGGAGACCTGGGTTCAATCCCTGGGTCAGGAAGATCCCCTGGAGAAGGGAACAGCTACCCACTCCAGTATTCTGGCCTGTAGAATTCCATGGACAGAGGAGGCTGGCATGCTACAATCCATGGGGTCACAAAGAATCAGACATGACTGNCTGCTTTGGTAACCATAGATTTGTTTTCTATGTCTGTGAGTCTCTTTCTATTTCATAGATAAGTTCACTTTATCATATATTTTAGAATCTACATATAAGTGATATCATATGGCATTTGACTTTCAAGTTATAAATTTTTAAAAGAAGAGCTGGAAACAGAACTATTTCTGTGGAAAAAATTACTGTCAGAACGTGTTTTAAAGAGACCAGATTAATGAAGGCTCAGTTGTAATTTTTATTTTCGAGGAAACCATTTAAAAAATTCTTGTCGCATGGAAGATGGAAGCTTCCAAGAGAAATCTCCCAGGAGATGGGTGAGGTTGGCTTCCGTGTGTCCAGGGCATTTTTCTAGGGCTGTCAGGAGGGTGATCCTGGGGAGGGTGGACAGAGCAAGGCAGCCAGGCCTGTTTGGCCTTCCTGTACGCATTTCCCTCGTTGAGTGAGGTCTGTACAGCTGAGGTGTGGGGTTGGTCACACACCTGGCAGCATCTCAGCCCTCTCCTGCGGGTACCAGTGGCATTCATTGCGGCGCATGGTGCATTATCCTTTGGGATCTTCGGGGGCAGGTGCTAAAGGTAAATCCATCTTTCAGATCGTGATGAATTGGGGGTTTTCTTCTGTTCTGCTCTTGCTTCAGTCAGGAGAGACATGCTTTAAATAGGGAAGTGGCGATGTCATTTCCAGGCGCTTTCCCAGCACTAAGTAGGTCAGGGTTTTGTCACAGTTCTGACGAGATCACAGGTGAGTCACTGTAAATTTGGAGAGTCACGAATCTTGTCAGAATACAGAGTGCACTTGCAATCTGGTTAAATGGTCTTAATTCCTGGCCTGTGGAGAGTCCTCTCGCTCCCCAGTCCCCACACCCCTCCTCATGGCACAGTCTCTTAGAGGGTGGGGGGTGGTGATGCAGTGGGTCCCTGGGGACATGCCCTCCCTGCTGGCTGAGGACCATCTGTCCTCTTGCCTGCCTGACAAAACCAAGTCCTGGCAGTGGATGAGAGAACCGTCCCCTCCCCCGACTTGAAGCTTTTTGTGCAAGCGCAGCCTCATTCAGAAAGGTACGTAAGCGCACACAAGCTGACACCCCCATGATCACAGCGGCGCCCGGCCACTGCTGTCCCCGTGTCTCATGGCGCGTACCTGCCTGGCCTCTTGCACTTCCTGTCTGCGGGATCCCATAGCACATGCTCTTCCTCTGGCTCCTTGGCTCCTCGGGGTGTTTGTGGGGTCCGCGTAGGTCCCCATGCTTCACTGGCTCTCGTTCATTCCCAGTGCTCTGTGAACAGGCAGCATTCCCTGCTGACAGGTGTCGGGATGGTTTGCAGGTAGGATCTTGGGAGCAGGAAGCTCTCCTGGGACATGTCTTTGCTGGACATTTGGCTGCATGTCTGTTGGGAGCACACCTGGGAGTGCAGGTGCTGGGCCATGGGGCTGCAGAGCTTCAGTTTAGGAGACCCTTTGGCTTCCTCAGCGGGTAGAGGCCAGACTAGAGTTTCCCAGGCAGAGAGAATAAACCCCAGCGGCAATATGGGACTTACTGGATTGACATGAGTTCAGGTAAGGATCCAAAGAAACTTTAGTCAGCAGTTATACTCAGACAGCTGACAGAGGGGAACTGGTCTTCATAGAGGTGGATTCTGCGTTTAAATGAGGGGTTCCTATCCCACTGTCTGCTGTGTGGCTCACATAACTTTTTCTCACCGTGCTCAGCTGATGTCATCTACCAATAGGACATGCCCTGCCCTGATAAACCCACTCGGGTGGGGGTGAGGGGCTAAATCGCATCTTCCTACTCCCCAGGGGTGGGCAGAGGCTGAGTAGGCCCCCCGCGCAGTCACTGCTTCTTACATGTGCTGCAGAAGCTGCATCTGGTATTGAGCTGTGTCTCAGGGCTCAGAGGCTGGGGCCCTGGGGCTAAGGAAACCGCCACACGTGTGTCATGTCCTGGGTACCTCGTGGCTTAACTCGGGCTCCGATCAGCATCACATCCACACCCTCTGAGGCTGGGGATCAGAGACAGGGCTACCCTCTTATCACAGATGATGAAACAAAGGTTCAAGTACTGGCTCAGTGTCTCAACTGGACTAACAAGAAAAGGGTGTCTGTGCTGTATCTCTGGCCACAAACCCAGTGGCATTCTGCTACGGTGCAGCCCCTTCCCCTGTTTATCAAGCAGGTAATTGAAAGGTGGTACTTTATTTTACAGTGACTCTTAACAGATTTGTCTGAACAACTGGCTCCTTTGGTCTTGGCAGAGGGCAGCCTTTGCAACCTCCTTCTTGCACAGGTGATGGTGAACCTCTCCAGCCACAGGACCAGTGGTCCCACCAGGGTGAAACCGTCACAGGCCTGTCATTTGGGTATCCATTGATGTGATCGTTCACACTGATTCTAAAAAGTTATTTTAGAAAATTCAGGTAATGGGATGTAGTCAATCAAGTCATGTGAAATCTAAATCTTCGAGAACATTTGGCAGCAGTGTAGATTTTAACCTTTCCTGTTGGTGTGTGGTATTTTCTGAAACCTTAGAGTTAACCTCAAAAGCATATTTTCCAAAATTATTGATGTCTATGATAGGAAGAAATAAATAGACCAAGAATTAGTATAGTTAACTTCATGGTATGTCTGTCATTAAAGGAAGCTTGATCACCTCCAAAATTACCTTTGATGATTCTAATAAAAAAAACAGATTTTTATTGTTTGCAGGGTGGGCTTTGCGCTGTGACTTTCTAATATTCTATAAAATTATTTCAGAAATTGCCACTTGTACCTTGAAATCTTCAATGGGGAATATCAGTTAAAATTAGTTGGTTTTATTATCAAAAGAGATTTTCACTTTGTGTAAATTGTTTATGTCAGTTTAGACCAAGTTAAAGAGCTATAAAGATAAACAACAAAATAAGCCCTAAATTGTTTTTCTTTAAGTAAATAAAACAGCTTCCTGTCACTTATCATTTTTTATCTGTGTAAGTGATACAAATCATATCACTCCCAGAGAAGCAATTTAGCACATAAGGATTCCAGCCCTGATGTGAAAGTTTACGTATCACACCAAGTCGGGTTTATCAGGGATGTGGACACTCTCGTTCCTCCCAGGAATCCTGCTGGAGACACACCAGTTATCACTCTGGTGGCGGGAAACTAGCTGGCAGTGGCCAGAGCTGTGGAGACATAGGGAGGCTGGAGCGTCTTCCTTGGCCTTTTCCTCCAGCAGTTACCCTCAGGTTCAAATTCTCGTGTGCTCACCGCTTTGGAATACCATTGTGGTGACTGGCGATGGTGAGCTCCCCTGGCCCGTGGCATCTGTGCAGGCTGTCAGTGCCGCTGACACACCCTGTGCCTGTGCTGAGCAGAGGCCAGCGCCGCCTGCAGGAATAGGATGTTTTGGGGTCATGTTTGCACTGTTTCAGAGCCTCAGATGATGGTATGTTCCCTTCAGAGTTCAAGGTGAAATCCCTCTGAGCCCTCATCCTGTCGGTCACTCTGTTCTTTGGTCCAGGAACCCTCAGTGTGCTGGCAGACCTGCTACCGGCGATGGCAGAAGGAACGGCGCGTGAAAGGGAGGCCCTGCTCACCAAAATGGCCACTGCCGAGTGACTGTCACTGCATGGAGGGACATCCGGTGCCTAGAGCAGCTTCTGCCCGCTACGGGGGCAGCACGGTCACCGCTGCTAACTGGGGCCGGGGGGGGGTGCAGCTGGCTTCTACATTGTGCTTAAAGCCGTGGTCAAGCTAGAGGGGGCCTGCGTGCCCACCGGCCATGCCTTGGACGTGGACACCTGCTGGGAGGACGGCACACCCAGCGTTGCGCAGCTCCCCAATCAGGTGTGGGATCCCTTGATCCGTGAGATCTGCTCTGGTGTTGTGCGATCTCAAACGATCTCGTCTGGGTCGTGGTCAGAAGTGAATCTGACAAAGGTCTCTCTGACTATTAAATGGATTGTGAAGGATTTGGGAATTTGATTCCAAGCGACAATCCTAGAGATCAGTTAGGATAGTGGAGGCTCTTCGGATCAGGGGAGGGTCCTTAGGATCACCGAGGAACAGGGCAGGGTGGTCCTCGGAATCACTGAGGAGCAGTGGAGGGGGTCCTCAGGATCACTGAGGTCTTGCAGCCCTGTGGGTCCTGGAGACAGTTGAGGGCAGTTTTGGCTCATCTGATGGAAGGTGGAGAGAGGCCTGGCTTTGGCATCTGGTCAGTGGCGTGTGGTGGAAGGGTATGAGACAGAGGCCGGTGTGCAGGTGGAACCAGGGCCTGATTATGACCCTGGGGGATGTGCTGGTTGGCTGAGGTAGTGATACTGGAGCTCTGCTAAAGCGTCTTCTGCCAATCAGAAAGTGTTGTTTCTGTTTCTGTTTTTTATGCTGAAGTCCAGTGAATACTCTTTAGCTGTTGATACCATGTCTAAGAACTTTTCACCTAGGCTAGCTCCTGAAGATTTCCTCTGATTCTTCTAAAGTTTTCTAGTTTTACATTTCCACTTGCACGTTTGATCCGTTTGAGCTGATCTGCTCAGGTGTGGTGTCTCAATGGAATCGCGCTGCCCTGCCTGTGCGTGTCCCACCGGCCCAGCACTCCTGGTTGAAAAGATGAGCCTCCTCCACTGGACTGTTTCTTCACCTTTGTCAGAATCAGTTGGCTGTTCTTGCGTGGGTCTGTTTCTGTTTTGTTTTTACTTCTGCTCACTGATCTACTTGTCTGCCTCTTGCTAATATTTCACTGCTTCAATTACTGCAGCATTATGGTAATCCCTAGTCTCAAGTTCAGCGATGTCTCACACCCCGTTCTTTTTCAAAATTATTTTAGCTGTTCCAGTCCCTTTGCTTTTCCATAAACATTTTAGAATAATCATGTTTGTGTCTATTAAAAACAGCTTGGATGATTTGAGAGAATAGCATTGAAACATGTATATTATAAGTGAAATAGATCGCCAGTCCAGCTTGGATGCATGAGACAGGGTGCTCAGGGTTGGTGCACTGGGATGACCCTGAGGGATGGGATGGGGAGGGAGGTAGGAGGGAGGATCAGGATGGGGAACACATGTACACCCATGGCTGATTCATGTGAATGTAGGGCAAAAACAACCACAGTATTGTAAAGTAATTAGCCTCCAATTAAAATAAAAAACAAAACAGCTTGCTGGGATTTCCAGTAGGAATTTGGATAGAATTGACATCTTTACTACGTTGAGCCTTCTAACCCATGAAGATGGTTTGTCTCTCCATTTATTTTGATCTTCTTTGATTTCTTCCATCATTTCACAGATTTCGATATGTGTCCCATACATGTTTTGTTCAGGTGACGCCTAAGCGCTTAATTTTGTCTGAATGATTATAAATCATATTGTCCTTTTCCACTTTCCACATGTGCTTTGCTAGTATGTAGATTTTTGAATATTGATCTCTTATCATGTGACCTTACTGAATTCATTGAGTTCTAGGAGGTTTTCTATAGATTCCTTAGAATTTTCTTTGGAGACTATGTCGTTATCCGTAAAGAATATTATTTCTTTTTCAACCTGTTAATACATGCCTTTTTCTTTTCACACCTTATTCTACTTGCTAAAACTAATATTGTATTGAATAGCAATGCTGAGAGTGGACATCCTTTTTTGCTCCTGATGCCCTTAATCAGTGTGAAAAAGATCCCTTGAGTTCCTAGTTGCCGAGTATTTTATCAGGTGTGTATGTTGGATTTGGTCAGATGTTTCTCTGAGGCAGTTTATATGACCATGTGACTCTTAAATGGGAAGCCCACGTGGTCCCTGTTGATGAGGGAATGAGGGCTGTGGGTACTTCTTTTGTGATGTCTTTGACAGGTTCTGGTATTATGGTTGTGCTGGCCTCATAAAATCAGTTCACAGTGTTCTTAGTAAGCCTCTTTATGAAAGAAATCATGAGTTTAACATTTCATTGCAAATATTTTTTAGGTATTCTCAATTTAAAGTGGTTTAAATTCATGAAAAGTGTGGGAAAGAAAAACAAAATACTTCAGAAGAACTGAAAAGTGATTAAGTTATACAAGTAACCTCTTCTAGGTTCTGTTCCAGAGAGAATAGTGAAAGACGGCATCTGTACCACAGTTCTGCATTAGCGTATTTCAAATTTCAGCACCAAACGCCACCTTTGGAGTTTGCCTTAAATATGTATCTTGAATAAAAGGCAGATTATAAAACAGTGCTAAGTTTCAGGGAGAAAAAAAAGTATTTTTGTTTTTTTTGGTTTTGCGGTAGTGCAATCATGAGGGAAGTATTGAGTTGGTCACCTCAATCCATATATAAACAAAATAATTAAATATTTAAATCTAGATCCAAAAATAGGGCAGTTTTAGAGAACAAAGAGGAAGCTATAATTTGAAAAATAATGAAACAGTAATTGCATTTCTTGTCCAACATATCCAGCTGTGGCTGCCTCTGGCTTACTGTTTGCAGTGAAAACCAGTGACATTTTTGTCTTGTTCCATATTGCTTGACCATTGTGTTTGGTAACCAGTAGAGAGGGTTTCAGGAAGAGCAAACAAGTTTATACTTCCATTTTACTCACCAGATATAGCAAATAGAAATATATGCTGCCTATTTTGTCACAAATATTGCAAACTTATTAAAAACATTTATTGTTTATCTGAAATTCATTTTTAACCAGATGTCTGTTTTTCATCTGGCAGCCGTAGATTTTTCCTTGTTTTTTTCTGTACTTTGAACCTTGCTCATTTTCATTCAGGGTAAAACCATCGGAAGGTGTAGAGGAATGTCAAAACTCTGTTCAGTTCAGTTCATTTCAGTCGCTCAGTCGTGTCCGACTCTTTGCGACTCCATGAATCGCAGCATGCCAGGCCTCCCTGTCCATCACCAACTCCAGGAGTTCACTCAGACTCACGCCCATCGAGTCAGTGATGCCATCCAGCCATCTCATCCTCGGTCATCCCCTTCTCCTCCTGCCCCCAATCCCTCCCAGCATCAGAGTCTTTTCCAGTGAGTCAACTCTTCGCATCAGGTGGCCAAAGTACTGGAGTTTCAGCTTTAGCATCATTCCTTCCAAAGAAATCCCAGGGCTGATCTCCTTCAGAATGGACTGGTTGGATCTCCTTGCAGTCCAAGGGACTCTCAAGAGTCTTCTCCAACACCACAGTTCAAAAGCATCAATTCTTCGGTGCTCAGCCTTCTTCACAGTCCAACTCTCATATCCATAGTAGTTGTTTTATTTCGTGTCAGACAGTTATCTTTTCCTGGCAGGTTAACATGATGGCGAACCTTGTGTAATATTTCGTGTTTTTTCTCTTACGGGTGCCTACATCAAGGTGTGAAACTCTGGGCAGAGGTTCCATCCTCCAAGGACTAGTCTGTACCCTGTACCAACAAGGCCTACTCACACTGTGCAGTGATCTCACTTCATTCTCTTGACAGCATCTCATGATTCAAGAAGATTCTTACTCATCCCTATATTCCCACCTCTGTCTCATTTGTAGTTACCCTCTTAGGATGCTGCCTGAATTTGGGTCCATGCAATATAGATACGTCATACGTCTTTCATACTCCTGGGTCAGATGTGTAAGTAGAAACAGAGTTTTTCTCTTGCATGCTTTGCTTTTGCTGGTGTCGTCTGTGATACCTGTATTAGATGGTGAGTTTGTGAACACCCTGAGGCTTTAGGTATCAGCAGGAGGAGGCCTGGTCTCAGCCACCATCCTGCTGTCTCTCTTTCCAGCAGCACTAATCTCTAGAGGCCCCAACCTGTCCTCTTCTGCTTTCATTCTATTGGGCAGCTGGCAAAGCCACACTATGAACTTGAACCTCTTTGCTGTGGCCGGTGTCCTTATATCTGTTAGAATTAATTTTAACCCAGAGGATAGAAATGCCCCTGACTCTTGTTTGTATTTTCGGCTGCTTTGGGGACACATGACACTGTTAGAATCACAGCTCTGCTAAATAACAAAGATAAAGAGAATTGCCCTTGTAAGGGCCAAATACTCTTCATAGTCAAGTCAAAGAAGAAGCATTATAGTCAGTTTACCAGCATCTAAATGAAGTCCTTCCTCCCCACACCATGGTCTTGATGTTTCATTTGTAAATTCCTAAAGAACATGGGGCCCTGGATGGGGATGCGTTTGGGGTCCCCCTTGAGAGCAGTGTGGCAGTCTCTAGTGCCATTTTCTTCATGCTTTGTGAAAACTCAAGTCACTGTTCCTGTGTTTGTGATTGATCTCAAACTTCTAAATTTCCAACTAAATTCAGTTAGAATACAGGTGAAAATAGTCCTTGTGTTGGGCTATTTTATTTACTCAAAATACAGAATTGAGAAATTTGATAATTTCTAGTATCTCTGGAATTCTGAGGATATTTAAATCTGGCCTAGTTCCTAAAATGTCAAGAGATTTTTAAGTTTAACATTTTATATGGACTTAAGTATGTTTTATTGCTTAATTTGCATAAATATGTATTTCCTAAGAATTGGGGTTTCAGGGCTCAGAATGTATATTTTTGTATAATTTTGGAGTTAAAATAGGAAGGACAAAATGTACTATAGTTTTATTCCCATTTGGGAGAGTGTTTCTGAAGCCATTAAACCTGAGTAAAGACTTTTCCAAATGGAAATTGTTTCTTTTATAAATATTTTCTGTTTATTAACTTTAACACTTAAACATAAAGAACTTGCTTTGGTTTCTAACAACTAGAAATTGTATACACACTTGCATTAAATAAACGTTGGCCAAGCCTTGTGTGCACACGTGCAGGGGACTCTTCAGAGTCTGGCAGTTTGAGGATATGCCCCTCTTTTATCCCCTGGGCCTTCTTCTCTGCCTCAGTTCCCAACTGTGAGCCTCTGGACCTGCTGGGAAATTATGTTGTAAATAAACCATCTTTATTTTCCTATGGGAAAGGAGCCTAGAATTTCTTCTTTTTTAAAAGGTATTAAGAATGTTACCTTATCTTGATTAGAAGGGCTATCATTCCCCTCTCCACACCCTCCACCCCACTGCCAAAAATTAACCCAGAAAGTAACACATGCTGGAGCCAAGATGTGGCTCTTATGTACTGCAGGTGGTACAGCCACTATGGAATATAATGCAATGGTTCCTCAAAAAAATAAAAATAGATTTGCCATGTGATCTAGCAATCCTCCTTCTGGGTATGTACCTAAAAGAAGTGAAAAGCAGGGACTCTAAAATATATTTGGACACTCATATTCATAGCAGCATTATTCACAGTAGGCAAAAGCTGGAAACAGCCCAAGTGTCCACTGACAGATGAACAGATAAACAAAACATGGTATTAGCATCAAAGGAGTTGTTGTTCAGTCACTCAGTCGTGTTCAGCTCTTTGTGACACCATGGACTGCAGCATACCAGGCGTCCCTGTCCTTCACTATCTCCCAGAGTTTGCTCAAACTCATGTCCATTGAACTGGTGATGCCATCCAACCACCTCATCCTCTGTCACCCCCTTCTCCTCCTGTCCTCAACCTTTCCCAACATCGGAGTGTTTTCTAATGTGTCAGCTGTCTGCATCAGATGGCCAAAGGATTGGAGCTTCAGCTTCAGTATCAGTCCTTCCAGTGAATATTCGGGATTGATTTCCCTTAGGATTAACTGATTTGACCTCCTTGCTGTCAAGGAACTCTGAAGAGTCTTCTCCAGCACCACAGTTCGAAAACATCAGTTCTTTGGCACTCAGCCTTTTTTGTGGTCTACCTCTCACATCTGTATATGACTACTGGAAAAAACCATAGCTTTGATTATATGGACCTTTGTTGCAGCAAATGAAATAATATCAAAAGAGATATTAACGTTAAAAAGGAACGAAGTTCTGACACTTGTTAGAACGTGGATGAATCTTGAAGACATTGTGCTCAGTGAAATAAGCCAGGCACATAGGACAAATGTGGCTTAATTGCGCTTGGTGAGGTGCCTAGAATAGTCACATTTATTGAGACGAGAGCTGCATGGTGGATGCCAGGCATTGAGGGAGAGGAGAAAGGGGACCTGTTTCTTTAAGAGGTATAGAGTTTCAGTTTGGGAAGATGGAAGAGTTCTGGAGGTGGATGGTGGTAATGGTTACAGGGCAGTATCAGTGTACTTAATGCCACTGAGCTGTACACTTCGTTGATGTTGTTGTTTAGTCACCAAGTCATATTTGTCTTTTTTTCAACCCCATGGACTGTAGCTTGCCTGGCTCCTCCGCTTATGGGATTCTCCAGGCAAGGATACCATTTCCTTCTCCAGGGGATCTTCCCAACTCAGGGACTGAACCAGCATCTGCTGCATTGGCAGGCAGGTTCTTTACTGCTGAGCTTCCAGGGAAGTTACAAACTGTATGCTTAAAAGTTGTTAAAAAGGTAAATTGTATATGTACTCTGCCAAAATTTTTAAAAAGTATCATGGAGGTGTGCCTGTCTAGAGGTCAAGGGCCTATTTACTCCTTCCTGTGGGTTACTTACAACACCTTCAGGCACTTTAGGTTTTGTTTCAGAGTCTATACCCTGAGCCCCCATATGTTTGTCTGGCTCCCCAACATTGTTTGGTGTGGCCAGTGGGTGAGAGGGCAGGATGCTTGAAGTACCTTTGGTTCAGGCTGGATGTGGGGGGAGTCTAGATTCTGAGCCTACCAGCTCCACTTTTTCTTTTCCCTTTTTTGGGGAAGTAAAATGGAATGCACGCACTGTAAGAATACTTTCAGCTGAGGCTCAACAAACATGCATCTGTGGAAATCCACATCCCCATCAAAATATGGAAGGCTACCATTAACATTGTGCCTGAAAATTTCCTCAGACCCTGCCTCCAGCCTCATCACCCAGGCAGCTGCTTCTTCTATTTCTCCATTATAGATTAATTTTTCCTGTTTTAGAACTTTTGCGAAAGGAATCAGGTGGTAGGTGCTCAGCACAGTATGGGGTTTTCTGAGATTCATTTGTATTGTTGCTTTATCAGCAGCTTGCCCCTCTTCCTTCTTGTCTCTCTCTCATTGTCTCACGGTGCCAGGGGTGGTTTGGCTTCTTGCTTGTTGCTGAAGTGCTAGGCTGTTCCCAGTTTGGGGCTCTTATGAATAAGGCAGCTGTGAACATTTTGATGCAAGGCTTTTTGTGGACTGATGCTTTTGTTTCTCTTAGGTTAATACCTAGGAATGGAATAAATGGGTCATGGGGCAGGCTTGTAAAAGACTGCTAGACCATTTTCATACCCTTACCCATGAGACTTTAGGGTTCTGGTTGCTCTGCATCCTTGCCAACATTTGGTACTGCCAGCCTTATTTCCTTTAAGGCATCCCAGTGGGTGTGCAGTGGTGTACCATTGAAGTTTTAATTTGCATCTTCCCCCTGGTGACTAATGATGTCAGAGTGCCTAGCCAGCTCTTTGCTTCACTTTTCACTAGGTGGTTTGTCTTCATATTATTGAGTTGTAGTTGTGACTTTAAGCAGAATTTTAAAATGTCTATGAAGTTATTAATAACTTGTCATTTATCAATTATATATATCATTACTTTCCGTGTCCTAAAAAAGCTTTTGCCTACTGTGATTCATGAAGATATTCTACCGTAATTCTTCTTGAAGTTCTGTAGTTAAACTTTACTGAGGTTGTGATTCAGCTTCAGTTAATTTTTGCATATGGGGTGAGGTAGGGTTTGAGGTTCATCTTTTTCCATATGGATATCCAGTGTTTTCTAGCACCATTTGTCCAAAAGACCGTCCTATCCATGCTAAATTGTTGTGGGGGCTTTGTCGAAAATCAAATGGTCGTGTAAGAGAGGCTATGTTTCTGGGCTCTTAATCCTGATCCAGTGATCCATTTGTCTCCTTATGTCAGCATCATACTGCCTTGGTTACTGCATCTTTATGATAACATCCAAGATCCTGCCCATCACACTCTCCTGGCTTTGCAGGGCAATACAGTAGACGATGTTCACGTTGTTTGCTCACTCGTTTTCCTCGTGTGTGAAATAGTGGCGCTGCTGCTGAGTGATGGTGATGACCGCGTGAATTACCTATGGTGGCACCTGGCACAGTGCCATACACAGGACATGTTCAGTGAGTGTTTCTCTTCCTTTCTGATTGTGTACCTTCACTATATCTCTGGCAGGACTGGGAAGTCAGTAGAGAAGCAACTGGATGAAACAATTTTTTGTTGAAGTATAGTTGATTTATAATGCTAGTTTCAGGTATACAGCAAAGTGAGTCAGTTATATAGCTAGATAGATATTCTTTTTTAGATGCTTTTCCCTTAGATTGTTACAAGATAATTGAGTATAGTGCCCTGAGCTCTAACAATAGGTTCTTGTTTGTTTTATATATAGTAGTCTGTATATGTTAATTCCAAACTCCTAATTTACCCCTTTACCCCACCTTCCCCTTTGGTAACCATACACTTGTTTTCTGTGTCTGTGAATCTGTTTCTGTTTTGTAAATAAGTTCATCTGTATGTTTTTTTCAAATTCCACATGCAAGCAATATCACATGATACTAGTCTTTGTCTGGCTTACCTCACACAGTATGATAATCTCTAGGTTCATCCATGTTGCTGCAAATAGCATCATTTCATTCTTTTTTATGACTGAGTAGTGTTTCATTTTATGTATATGTGTGTGTACATATCTATCTATATATATATCACATCTTCTTTATCCATTCATCTTTTAGTGGACATTTAAGATAAAATAATTTTAATTATGATCCTGGATTCTAAACCAAGGCACTGTCTACTTCATTTCAATATTGACCTTGACAGTTTACTTTGAAGCATTCTGTAATTTTTTAAAGTGTACTTCTCTAACCTTGGTTTTTTTTATGTAAAATGAAGATAATATCCTTCAAGGTCACTGTCAGACACATTAGTATTAAAGCATGTGAAAACACTTTGTTGGAGCTAAAACATTTTAATAGCTGGTCAATCACCATCTTTCCCATTCTCTCTCTACTGGGATTGCAAGCATTCAGGGGGCAGGGGATATATTTCCCCCCTTTTTGTGTTTTACTCAGGTATGAGAGCTCACGTCATTGATCTGGTACCTATTTCATTTTTTTCATTGTCATTAATGTAACTGCTTCTATTAGGAATTTCTCAAGGACCACAGATAACACAGTGTATTTGAGTTCCTCTAGTGTTTATTGTCACACTTTACAAATAACACATTAAAATTATTTAGTAGGAGAGACTCAAAGAGACAGCTCCTTCCTTCTTGGTTTTGATTTAAGACACAGAGCAGGGCAGGTGTGAAGCAGCAGCAGCGATTGTAGAATGCAAGCACCCAGACCTGAGTAAGTGGCAGATGGTGGTGTGAGACTGACTGTCTGCTCTCGAGTTGTCCGTGCATCCTGGGGTGTGTCTAGAATATTCCCTAGCCCCTTAACTCAGAGGAAAGGTGGGAGTCCCCAACAAGGGCAGAATGGATATGCAGAGGCTGAGAGAAGGGTCAAAAGTGGCTCCCTGGAGGCAGAGATTGCCGGGGTCATGCTGAGCCCTGAGTGGAGGCTTTGAGAGCTGTTTAAGAGTGTCTTGGGTTAAGTGTGTCTGGATCTCAAGCAGCAAACTCAGGTGTCAAGGAAGAGCCCTTTTCCTTTGCCATCTGTCTGCTCTGATTCTGATGCTGAGCCTCCATTCCCTGCACTGCAGTCATTTGGAGTGCCCTCTGCCTCCCTGCGTTGTGCTACGGGTGGGCTTTTCAAAGCCAAAGGAGGTGGTCTGCAGAGGGAACGGCTACCCTCCCGCCAGTGGTCCACACAGATGGACCCTGAGTGTCCAGGCTGCCACCTGCCTGATTGTGTGTGCACCTGGAGGAGGTCTATATCTCCTGACATCCTGACCTCTCGTGTGCTCATATCACTGCGTGGTGGCTTCTGCTCCCTGGAGCTGTCACCCTGTCAGGGGCAGAGACCTACGGAACCAAGAATGAACTTTCAGAACAAAACTGGCATGAATGAGGATGAAGTGTGGGAAGCCTTCCCTTATTTGTATTGATGACCCCAGAGATTTGCTGGAGCCGAGGGAAGTGCCAGCACATCCCCAGCCCTGGCCTGGATCGAGGACCACACTCGCCAGAGCAGGGGGTGCCAGCTTTGTGCCTCCAGACTTGACTTGCAGACTCTCCTGTGACTGCCTCCTGGTGTGCTGTGCTTGCTCTCCTTGCCCTGCCCTGCGTTGTTTCTTCATCTGGTTAACTTGTTGACTCAGTATTCATTCCTGTAACAGATGTTTATTGAGCGTGTACTGTAGAGCAGGGACAGCCAATGCAGAAGGAAAAGAGCACTTTCTGTACTCAGATGAAGTCAGGTCAGTGCCGCTGGGTGTTCACATGTGACCTGCCACATATGTGCTGGTGTGACCTGGCTCCCAGCTCAGGGACTCGCCCCAGGAGAATAGGGAGAGGGAGATCTGGGATCCCTACCCAGTGGGTGGGCCACAGTGAACACCTTGTTATTAACCAACCCTACAGTACATCCAAAAACCCAGGGAGGCAGGTTCCCTGGACAGAGGAAGTCCAAATGGATGAGAAGATATTCCAGACATATTTCAATCAAGGCCTTATATTTTCTCAGCCTAATCAAACAATGTACTCCACACTCTTTCTCTGATAAATAACTGATCTCATTCGGGGATGACTAAGGACTACAAAAGAATTATAAGAGAAACATGAAAATAAAGAAAAAGAACACAAGCCAAGATTACGGGAAAATGTGGATGATTCAGAGACTAGCTCAAGAGTTCAGAAAAATAAGTTTCCAGGTGCTCAAAGAAAATGCTGGCATCATGATCTCTTAAGCAGAATTGAGCGTAGAAGAAAGATTCAGAGGATTGAGTGAGGCAGAAGAGAACAAAGCCCATGATGGCAGAATTTAGGGAAAAAGTTGGAGGAGAAAAAAGTGAAAATGATAATGACACAAAGACTAATTCAGAAGCCACAAAACAGGCCTTATTGGACAGGGACAGTGTGGAGGAAATGCCACAAAAGGAGCCAAGTATCACCATGATTTGATTTCCTAACAAAGAGTTTTAGAAAAAAGGGAAGAAATTAAACAGACAATCAAAGAAAACTGTGTAAATATCCAGACCAAACTTGACTCTGTCATTCTTAAGGAATTATTGCATTTAGTTAAGCTTTTTTAAAAAATGACCCAAACTAGACCCCTATCTTACTGTTC
This sequence comes from Neotragus moschatus, assembly GCA_006410615.1. Classification (NCBI taxonomy): domain Eukaryota; kingdom Metazoa; phylum Chordata; class Mammalia; order Artiodactyla; family Bovidae; genus Neotragus; species Neotragus moschatus. The sequence continues at coordinate 330,349 of SJYA01002789.1, forward strand.
AGTTCAGTTCGGTTGCTCAGTCATGTCCAACTCTTTGCAACCCTCATGGACTGTAGCACCCCAGGCCTCCCTGTTCCTTGCCAACTCCCAGAGTTTACTCAAACTCATGTCCGTTGAGTCAGTGATGCCATCCAACCATCTCATCCTCTGTCATCCCCTCCTCCTGCCTTCAATCTTTCCCAGCATCAGACTCTTTTCAAATGAGTCAGTTCTTCGCATCAGGTGGCCAAACTATTGGAGTTTCAGCTTCAGTGTCAGTCCTTCCAATGAATATTCAGGACTGATTTCCTTTAGGAAGGGCTGGTTGGCTCTCCTTGCAGTCCAAGGGACTCTCAAGAGTCTTCTCCAACATCACAGTTCAAAAGCATCAATTCTTCGGTGCTCAGCTTTCTTTATAGTCCAGCTCTCAATCCATACATGACTACTGGAAAAACCATAGCCTTGACTAGATGGACCTTTGTTGGCAAAAATGTCTCTGCTTTTTAATTTGCTGTCTAGGTTGGTCATAACTTTTCTTCCAAGAAGTAAGCATCTTTTAATCTCATGGCTGCAGTGATTTTGGAGCTCCTAAAAATAAAGTCAGCCACTCTTTCCACTGTTTCCCCATCTATTTGCCATGAAGTGATGGGACCAGATGCCATGATCTTAGTTTTCTGAATGTTGAACTTTAAGCCAACTTTCTCACTCTCCTCTTTCAGTTTCATCAACACGCTCTTTAGTTCTTCTTCACTTTCTGCCATAAGGATGGTGTCATCTGCGTATTACATTATACCAAAAAAACCAACTCAAAATGGATTAAAAACTTGCATGTAAGACCTAAAAACCATAAAACTCCCTGAAAAAAACAAAGAGCACAAACTCCTTGATGGTGGTCTTGGCGATGGTCTTTTGGATATGATACCTGAAGCAAAGACAGGAAAAGCCAAAATGAACAAGTGGAACTACATCAGACTCCCAGCTTCTGCACAGCAAAGGAAGCCATCAAGAAAATGGAAAGCCAGCCCGTAGAGTGGGAGAAAATACTTGCAAATCATATATCTGATAAGGGATCAACATCCACATATGTAATACAACTGAACAGGAAAGCAAAACGAAACAAACAGTTTGAGTAAAAAAATGGGAGCAGAGGCCCTGAACAGACATTTTCCCAAAGAATACATACACAGGACCAGCATGTTTAGGAGATGGTGTTCAACACTGATAATCATCAGAGAAAGGTGAATTAAAATCTCGTTGAGATCGCACCTCACACCTGTCACTTAACTATCACCCAGAAGATGAGAGGTGTGGGTGAGTATCAGTGAGGATGTGGAGAGAAGGGGACCCTCCTGCTCTGTTGATTGGAATGTAAACCAGTATAGTCGCTGTGGAATACAGTATGGAGGTTCCTCAAAAAAGTAAAAATAGTACTAACATATCCAGTAATTCTGCTTCTGGATATTTATCTAAAGGAAATGAAAGCAGGCTCTGTCTGCATTCTCATGTTCATTGCAGCATTATTCACAGCATATGCACACAATGTTGTATATGTATAGACACACAGAGACACAAAGGAATATTATTCAGTCATGAGAAAGAAGCAAGTCTTGCCATTTGTGACAATATGGATGAACCTGGAGCACATTATGCTAAGTGAAATAAGCCAGGCAGAGAAAAACAAAAACTGCATGGTACCACTTATTTATGGGACCTTAAAAAGAATTTTTTTTAAAACGTAGAAACAGAAAATAGAAATGTGCTTGGCAGCATCTGGGGGTGGAGAAAGTAGGGAGGAGCTGATGAAAGGAAGAGCTAACAAACAAAGAGGAGTGACTGAGTCGCAGTGATTTTCTTCACTTCTTGCTGCCCTCCATCTGGCATCGGGGCAGAAAAGGTAGAACATGCTGTGCCAGCCTCTGCCGAGTTGCACCCTCTGAAAGGAGCCTGGTGGAACAATGGGTGTCCCAATAGTTCCTTATTTAGCCAAACTGACCAGTGTAAAGACAGAGACAATGGACAGATATTCTCAAGCATGCCAGAAATCAGAGAGCTTAGCTGCTGTGAGCCCTTCCAAATAAGGGTTTTGAATAAAACCATTGAATGTAGACATCCAGCCAAAATAGAAGTGTATAAAAGTTCTGCACTTGTTAGAAGATGGATGGTGCACCTCAAATCTGTTTAAATATAAAAATAAGAAAGATCAGCCATCTGTGTGAGTTATAGTGGCAGCACATAGTATAGATAATATAAACCTTACAAATAGTAATATAATTTAGGAAAATCACTGGGAGGGAAACAGGGGTCAGGGAAGTATGTAATGTCTTCTTTCTTAGCATTTTCAGTAAGTTGAAAATGCTTTTTACAAAATGAGAGCTGTAAGTTCAAGGTTTTTCATAATATTTATGTTACCTTTAGAGCAGTCTTTTAAGAAGATGTCTTCTATAGCAAAGAATTGTTCTCTGAAATTTAGCAGTTCTTCCTGTTTTGCTGTCACATCCGTGCTTCCCTTTCTTTGTCCTGAATGAAAAATGATGCTCACCAATGCTCAGTGTGCTGTAGGGACTGAGAATACCTAGTGAGCTGGCATCCGTGAACAGATGATGAGAGTGCTATGGAAGTGAAGCAGGTGAAGTGATCAGAACAGAGAAGCAATGTGACTGAGGAAGGCCTCAGGAAAGAGATGCTTAGATCAGCCCAGATGCTGATCTGCAGCCCTCCAGGCTGGGGAGTAGGCTGTAGAACCCTGGATGGGAAGGGACCTGTTCCAGAAACAGAACAAGGGCCTTGTGTTTGGTGCCGGCTTTGTTAGTAGTCCAGCAGATGGCCTGTCTCCTGCATAATCCTGTCCCCACTATACTCTTCCTGCCTTGAGCTGTGTCATCGTGTTTTTTACCTACCTAACCATCACTCAGAACTGTCTGGAAGATACCCAGTGAAGGTAGATGAATGAATGAACAAATGAGTGAGTGGATGGATTTTTGAGGGATTAAGGTTAATGACATATTACAATTTGTGCCATTAGCCACGTTTTATGTTTAAAACTTAGTATTTTTTTTAATAAGATTGCTTTTAGGGAGCCTTGTAAAATCCACATTTAGGCAGCTAATGATGGCCCAGGAGCAGCCAGCTCAGGATTCTAGCCTCTCATGAACCATATAGATTTATCTTCTGAGGGTTTTAGGTTCTGAGGTCCTTGTGCACTAAGAGAAGTTAAGTTCATGGCCAAGACCCTCATCTGTGTTTATCTGAGAAGAGAGTGAGTTAAGGTACCTTCTGTCAGATTCCAGAGGCAGTGCCCTTCTGAAGGCATACTTTGGCTAGCTTCACCTGTTCTTTTTGAAATCACAGATATGGTGACTTATGGAAGCAGGGTAGTAAGTCATTTTATTTCCTTAGGATAAATGTATCCTCTCTGTTGGCAAGACTGGCTGGTGGCAATCTGCCTTTTTATGATCACATACAGATCCATTATGTTGTTTAGGGTGATGTACTGTTTTGCATGTAGAGTGTTCTGGGTCTGAAGCCTGTGGGATGAGACAGTGGTGGCCTCTACCCTAGAAGCCCAGGTTGGTGAGATTTGAGGGAGGCTGCTGACTTTGAGAGAGACGGGGCAAGGTCCCAGGAGTGGTGCTCTGTGGATACATTGTTTTTCGTCTTTGAAACGTGAGCTAGAGCATCCTTGGAACCGATGCTTTTCAACACTGCAATCCCAGCTCCGTCAGTCAAGCTTTTTTGTCCCATTTCACTCTATAGTTTATATGTGGAACAGTAGATACTTTAGTTTTCCACACAGAAAATTTGTAAAATTGAGTTTTGTGTTGCTCTGTTTTGACCAGTCACGGTCCATGGAGACTTTGGCAGCTTCCGTTCGGCCACTAACTGTCTCTCTACCTTGAGGTTCTGTCTGCACCTGGATGTTTCCTGAGCTTGTGTTACAATGTTTGTCTTTGAGACTTGCCCCCTTGGTTATGGCTGGCCTGCTCTTCATTTCTGAGCGATTCCACTGGACCAGCCAATGTAGTCACGAGCACTACCTCTTGTTGGTTCCTGGCCTCCCTCCAGAATTGAAGGTGAAGCCTCTGCTGACTGATTCCTCATTTCTGTCGTGTTGAAAAGTCAGGGCAGCTGATGCAGTGTGCTATTGAAAGGGAGCTCTCTGTGTACCTCTTTGCAAGTGAAGATGCTTGTCTGCTGCTTTGTGATGCTTGTATTTTGCCCACAGGGAGGCTGGGGGGCCATGTCAGAATCCTAGTCCCTCTAGGACCTGATCCTCTTGGAGCCTCTCTTTTTTCATCTCTAAACTGGCTACGCTGATCAGACTTCTTGTTTTCTTCATTGTTGTTTCTTTGTCTTTTTGCCAGCAAAACAGATGAAACTAGACAGAGCTGAGAACAGGTCTCCAGAGTCCCAACGAGTCCCCATCACATCCAGTGGGTCTCAGGTGTGCTGACCTGAGAGGCTGGTGCTGGCAGAGCCCAGGCCTGTCTCCCCCTCGTGTTTCTACCTCCCACACATTCTCCTGCATTTCTCACGGTGTGACTGTCATTCTCTTTCCATGTGGGCTGACTCCGTCCTGACTCCCCTCATCTGCCTCATCCCCTCATCAGCGCCCTCACTTCAGACAGCTACCACCTATGACACCAAAGCACAAGCAACTAAGGAGCAAAGTAGATAAGTTACACCACATCAGCATTTAAACTTCTGCACCACAAACAAGACCTTCAGGGAAGTGAAAAGACAAGCCAAAGAGTAAGAGAAAATACTTGCAAAATCATGTCATCAAGNAGCTACCATCTATGACACCAAAGCACAAGCAACTAAGGAGCAAAGTAGATAAGTTACACCACATCAGCATTTAAACTTCTGCACCACAAACAAGACCTTCAGGGAAGTGAAAAGACAAGCCAAAGAGTAAGAGAAAATACTTGCAAAATCATGTCATCAAGAAACTCATATCCAGCATATATAAAGAATTATTACAACTCGATAGAAAAAAAGACAAATAAACCAATAGAAAACAGACAAAAAATTTCAATGGAAATTTCTCCAAAAATGATACATAAACAGCACATATATTTCCCAGGTGGTGCTAGTGGTAAAGGACCCACTTGTCAATGCAGGAGACTTAAGAAACATGAATTTGATCTCTGGGTTGGGAAGATCCCCTGGAGGAGGGCATGGCAATGCTCCAGTAATCTTGCCTGGAGAATTCCATAGACAGAGGAGTCTGGTGGTCTACAGTCCATGGGGTCTCAAAGAGTTGAGCATAGTTGAAGCAACTTAGCACAAGCAGCACATGAAAAGATGCCCAACATACAATCATTAGAAAAATACAAATCAAAACTGCAATGAGAGTCTACTTCACACTCACTAGGATGTCTAGAATCAGAAGAAAAAGATCAGCATTGTTGTGGAGGTAGAGAGATTAAAACCATTACACATGGCTGGTAGAAATATAAAATGGTGTAGCCTCTTTGAAAAACAGCTTGGCAGTTCCTCAAAAAATTAAACAGAATTTCCATATGACCCAGCAATTCTGCTCCTGAGTATATATTGAAGAGAAGTGAAAACACATGTCCCCACAAAGGCTTGTACATGAATATTCAACATTTTTTATAACAGCCAAAAAATAGAACCAACCCAAATACCCATTAACTGATGAATAGATAAATAATATGTATTCCAGTCCACCATGGAACGTTATGCAGAGTGGAATCCTTTTGTAAGTACATGGGGACCTTGTACCCCTGTAGCACGAACCTGGAGAAGAGCTGAGTTAGAGGGAGCAGTGGGTGTCCATGTGGGAAAATGATAGTGTGTGTATCAGTAGTGTCAGGATGAAGATAAAGAATTGCCTGTGAATCATTTAATCCAGAGCCTGGCACACTATACACACCAGCTGCAGTGGTTCCATCAGTGTCGTGCTACACCTGGAAGAATGGAGAAATATGGTGCACAAAACATGATCCCATGATAAACTTAACCTCAAGGAACCCGAAGACCAGTCTGAGAATATTAACTGATAATGCTCAGTTGCCTGCTTGTATGAGAATCTTTACAGGTTTCTCTGTGTATTGTACTGCCATTACTTTCTCTTGTTGCTTCCTGCGATATTAAATATTAAGAGGTTGCCAACAGAAGCGAATAACAACGTCATTTGAGGGGAGCAAGACAGGGATGAGCTTTCTTATGAACCTTTGTGTCTGACATTTGGAGCAAGAGTTAAGTATAGGTTTACTGAAGTGTAGTTGATTTACAATATTACATTCATTTCAGATGTACAGCGTAGTGATTCAGTATTTTTATAGATTATACTATGAAGTTTTAAAATATTAGCTACATGCTCTGTGCTGTACAATATATCCTTATAGTTCATTTTTGTTCAACGTCTCAGGCATCTCATCTGCCATGTGAGCATTGCCTACTTCACAGTGTCCAGGTGATGAGGACAGGGAAAAAAGGAGGAATTTGTGTACCTAGAATAGTCACAAAGCTGTAATGACTGTGGTGATAATTTCAGTATCACAGCCTATGTGAGTAATGTATGTATAATATATTACATATATACTCAATATATATATAAAATATATGCTCAATATATATATATAATATATTACATGTACATGCATGCAGACTTCATTTTATTGCACTTTATGCACTTCTCAGACATTACTTTTTTACAAATTGAGGATGTGGGGCAGTCTTCATACAATTGTTTCTTTCCCTGAGGAGACAGTGTGTCAAGAACTTGGCACCATTTTTCCTGATAGCATCTGCTCAATTCTTGTCTCTTGTCTCACATTTTAGTGGTTCTAATATTTCAAGTTTTTTAATTGTTATTATGTTTGTTATGATGATCTTTGACAAGTGATCATGTTTTTCTTTTTTTANACATTACTTTTTTACAAATTGAGGATGTGGGGCAGTCTTCATACAATTGTTTCTTTCCCTGAGGAGACAGTGTGTCAAGAACTTGGCACCATTTTTCCTGATAGCATCTGCTCAATTCTTGTCTCTTGTCTCACATTTTAGTGGTTCTAATATTTCAAGTTTTTTAATTGTTATTATGTTTGTTATGATGATCTTTGACAAGTGATCATGTTTTTCTTTTTTTACTGAAGTATAGTTGTATTCATTTTAGGTGTGTAACATAGTGATCCAGTATTTTTACAGATGGGTGACTATAAAGTTGTTTTAAGACATTGGCTGCATTCTCTGCTGTATAGTATATCCTTGTAGCTTATTTATATTACAGAGTGCTAATTTGTAGCTTGTAATCCCTTCCCCTTCTCTGTCCTTTTTCACTACCCCTCTCTCCACTGGTAAGCACTCCTTTGTTGTTTGTATTTTTGAGTCTGTTTTGTTATATTCATTTATTTGTATTATTTTTTAGATTCCACATATAAATTTAGCCTATAATATTTGCCTTTCTCTGACTTACTCTTCTCAGTTTGATACTCTCTAGGTCCATCAGTGTTGCTGCAAATGGCATTTTTTCTTTCTTTTTTTTTTTTTATGGCTGCCTAAGATTCCATTAGGCTAGTAAAGTAATGCTCAAAATTCTCCAAGCCAGGCTTCAGCAATACGTGAACCGTGAACTTCCAGATGTTCAAGCTGGTTTTAGAAAAGGCAGAGGAACCAGAGATCAAATTGCCAACATCTGCTGGATCATGGAAAAAGCAGGAGAGTTCCAGAAAAACATCTANTTACACTGGGGAGTATGGACATTTTAACAAATTGATATTTCCAAATCATGAGCACAGGATATCTTTCCACTTCATTGCATTACCTTCAGTTTTCTTCATTAGTGACCTGTAGATTTCAGAGTACAAGTGTTTTGCCTCCATGGTTAAATTTATTCTTATATATTTTATTCCTTTTGATACAATTTTAAGTGGATTTTTTTTTGTTGCTTTCTCTTTCTGATAGTTCATTGTTAGGATGTAGAAAAGCAACAGATTTCTGCATGGTAATCTTGTTTCTTAAAACTTTACTGAATTTATTTATTGGTCTAATAATCTTTGGTGGAGATTTTAGTTTATATATATATACACACACACACTATCACACCAGCTGCAAATAGTGACAATGTTACTTCTTTTCCAATTTGGATGCCTTTTATTTCTTTCCATTGCTTGATTGTTGTGTCTCAGATTTCAAATAGTTTGTTAAACACAAGTGGTAAGAGTGGACATCCTTATCTTGTTCCTGATTTTAAAGGAAAAATTTTTAGCTTTTTACCGTGGAGAAGGCAATGGCACCCCACTCCAGTATTCTTGCCTGGAAACTCCCATGGATGGAGGAGCCTGGTAGGCTGCAGTCCGTGGGGTCGCTGAGGGTTGGACATGACTGAGCAACTTCCCTTTCACTTTTCACTTTCATGCATTGAAGAAGGAAATGGCATCCCACTCCAGTGTTCTTGCCTGGAGAATCCCAAGGACAGGGTAGCCTGGTGGGCTGCCGTCTATGGGGTTGCACAGAGTTGGACACGACTGAAGTAACTTAGCAACAGCATGATATTAACTCTGGGTTTGCCATAAGTGGACTTTATTATGTTGAGACATGTTCTCTCTGTATTGACTTTGAGAGTTTTTATCATGAATAGTTATTAAATTTTGTAATATAATTTTTCTACCAATATTGAGATTACCGTATGACTCATCTTCCTTGTGTTAATGTGATATATCACATTCATTGGTTTGCAGATATTAAATCATCTTTGCGTCTGTGAAATAAATCCCACTCGATTGTGACGTATGATCGTTTTTATAATTGTTAAATTTAGTTTGCTAATATTTTGTTGAGGATTTTCACATCTACTAATATATTCATCATAGTTATTGGCTTGTAATTTTAATTTTTATAGTGTCTTTATCTGGTTTTGGTATCAGAGTAGTGATGACCTCATAAAATGAATTTGGGAATATTCCTTCCTCTTCAATTTTTTGGAGTAGTTTGAGGAAAATAGTTATTAGCTGCTCTTTGTATGTTTGGTAGAATTCACCCACGAAGTTGTCCAGTCCTGGATTTTCGTTTGCAAGGAGGTTTTTAAAATTCTTATTATTACTAATTCCGTTTCTCTACTAACAATTGATCTGTTCAGTTTGTTTGTTTCTTCCTGATTCAGTCTTAGAGGATTATATGTTTATAGACATTTACCCACTTTTTCTGTGTTGACCATTTTTTTTGGCATATAGCTGTCCACAGTATTCGTTTATGATTTTTTTGTATCTCTGAAATATCAGTTGTAATTTCTCCTTATTCTTATTTTGTTTACCTGAGTCCTCTCTCTTTTTTTTTTTCTTAGTGAGCCTGGCTAAAGTCTTGTAAATTTTGCTCTTGTTTTCAAAAACAAATTCTTGGTTTGACTGATCTGTTACTATTTTGGTTTTCCTCATCTCTATTTTATAGTAATTTCCTCCTGATTTTCATTATTTCCTTATGCTGACAGGTTTGNGTTTACCTGAGTCCTCTCTTTTTTTTTTTTTCTTAGTGAGCCTGGCTAAAGTCTTGTAAATTTTGCTCTTGTTTTCAAAAACAAATTCTTGGTTTGACTGATCTGTTACTATTTTGGTTTTCCTCATCTCTATTTTATAGTAATTTCCTCCTGATTTTCATTATTTCCTTATGCTGACAGGTTTGTTTGTTCTAATTTTTCTAATTTCTTTAGATGGTTAGGTGGTTTGATTTTTTCTTACTTCTTGAGGTAAACCTTTCTCACTCTAAAATCCCCTTTTAGAGCCGATTTTGCTGTATCTCTTAGTTTTTTTGTGTGTGTGTTTTTTTTTAAGATTTTTGAAAGTTGTGTTTTATTTTTATTTCAAAGTATTTCATGATTTCCTCTTTATTTCTTCACTCACCAATTCTTTGTAGTGTGCTGTTAAATCTCTGTGTGTTTGGTTCCCTGGTTTTTTCCTTTTAATATGTTTCTAGTTTCATACTGTTGTAGTTGGTAAAAATGTCTGATATAATTTCTCTTCTCTTAAATTTGATTAGACTTGTTTAGTGGGTGCCATGCGCCCTGTCTTTTCCACTGTTTTTGTGTGGAATGGCCTGTAGATAAATATATTAAGTCCAGCTAGTTTAATATGTCATTTAAAACCACTAGTGCCCTATTAATTTCCTATCTGGATGAACTATCTATTGATGTAGTGGGGTGTTATAATCCTCTACTATTATTATATTATTGTCAATTTATCCCTTTGTGTCTGTTACTATTTGCTTTATTTATTTAGTTGCACCTATATTAAGTGCATATATGTTAATGAATATTATAGCCTCTTATATCGATCCTTTTGTCAGTATATAATACCTTTCTTTGTCTTTTGTTATAGGGTCTTTTTCAAAGCCTAATTTGTCTTTTATTAGTATTGCTACCCCAGATTTCTTTGGTTTCCATTTGCATGAAGTATCTTTTTCCATTCCCTCATTTTTGGTCTGTGAGTCTCTTTTAAGTAGCATATAGATGCTAATCCAGTCAGCCACTGTTTGTCTTTTGATTGGAGCATTTAATCCATTGAGATTTAAAGTAATTGGTGATAGTTATGTACTTATTGCCATTTTGTTATTCGCTTTCCAGTTGTTTTGTTTTTCTTTGTTCTTTTTTCTCTCAGTTTCTTCCCTTGTGGTTTGATGATTGTTTTAATGGTATACTTGCATGAATTTCTCTCTATTTTTTGCGTATTTATTCATTGTAGGATTTTTGATTTGTGGTTACTACAGCATTCATATGTGTTGACCTATGACCGTAAGAGCTTATTTTAAACTATCATTTAAGTTCAGACACATTCTATAAGATCTACATTTTGTACTCTCCTCACACACAAATTTTCTGGTTTTGATGTCATATTTTACATTCATCCCTTATCTGATTTTTGTAGAGCTGATTTTACAATTTTGACTTTTAACCTTAGTGCTAACTTATTTAAGTGGCTGATTCATAGCCTTTACTAGTGGGACTTTGCCTTTCCTATAAATTAGTACTTCTTGTAGCCTTTTCCATTTACAGAAGACCCTTTAATACTTATTTTAGGGCTGGTTTAGTATTTATGAAACTCTTAGTTTTTCCTTGTCTGAGAAGTTATTTTTTCCTCCTTTGGTTCAGAATGATAACCTTGCTAAACAGAGTATCCTAGGTTGTAGGTTTTTCCCTTTCAGTATTTTAAATATGTCATGCCACCCTCTGCTGGCCCTTCAGAAAAAAATCAGCCAAAATAAACAAATAGCTTTGTTTTCCCTTGTACATGCCTCTGTTTTTCTCTTGCTGCCTTTAAAATTCTCTTTAACTTCTGCTGTTTTAATTATGATATGTCTTGGTGTGAGTCTGGGTTCATCTTGTTTGGGGTTCTCTGTATTTCCTGTACCTGGATATCTGTTTCCTTCTTCAATTTCAGTAAGTTTTTAGCCATAATTTCATCAAATACATTTTTTAACCCTTTCTCTCTTCTCCTGTGGGACCCCTGCAGTGTGAAAGTCAGTACATTTGATGTTGTATGAACGAGATCTTACAGTGTCCTCATTTTTAGCTATTTTCCTGTTTGCTGCTCTGATCAGGCAATTCTCTTACACCATCTTCTAGATCACTGATGCGCTTTGTCACCTAGTCTGCAGCTAGAGTGCGTTTCACTTCATTTGCTGTATTCTTCCGCTCTGACTGGCTCTTTTCTCTCTTTTCTAGTCCCTTGTTAAAATGCAAATTGTGTTCAGCTGTTCCTGTCTCAAGTTCAGTTAATATTTTTGTTAATAATTCTTGAATTCTTCACTGGTAAATTATTTACCTCTATTTTATTAGTTGTTTTTTCAGGATTTTTTTTCTCTTTCATTTATAACAAATTACTTGGTCTTTTCACTTTGTTTATCTTTCTCTGTCACATTAGTTGAAACAGTCACCTGTCTGGTCTCGAAGGGATGTCCTTGTGTGGGAACCTCCTGTGCGATTTGCGTGTGTCCAGTGGCTTTGCTGGGGGAGCTGGATCTGATGTGAGCACTGGGTCATATCTTCCCCCAGGATGTGTTGGCAGCTAGCAACAAGGTGGGGGTGGGGCTGGAGATGAAGTGGCTAGAGCCAGGGCCAGGTGTGAAGCAACTTTCTGCTGGGTTCAGTGACCGTCATCGCTCTATTAGGGGCAGGGCAAAGAAAAGGTCAGCTCAGTGTACTTGTCTTCCTCATGGCAGATCCTAGGACTGGGTGCCCAATATGTGGTTACAACCCATCACTCCCTTGGGAAGATCTCTGAGCCCATGCAATACCTTTAACTCTTCTATATCCCTTCCCAGCAGTGCTTGTACCAGCCTGATTGCTCTCTTCCCTTCCTGCCTGACTTTGTGTGGCTTTCACGGCCTTGGCTGTAGCAGTCTTCCTGCAGGTCTCCAGATTGTTTCCAGTGGGAGTGTTTTGCATGTAGATTTATTCTCAATGTGTCTTCCTACTCCACCATCTTGATCTCAACCCTTGATCAGTGATCTTTGATGTGACTGTTGCAAAAAGATTACAACCTGCTGAAGGCTTAGCAGTTAGGTATATACGTTAATTTTTTGACAGAATGCTATTGCACACTTAATAGACTAGTAAACCTAACTTTTATGTACATTGGAAAACAAAATTTTTGTGATTCACCACTTATTGTGATATTTTGCTTTATTAAAGCAATGGTCCAGAACCAAATGCATAATATCTCCAAGGTCTTCCTTTATAGTATATAAACAGTATAAATGTATATGAAAATTAGTTATTGACTTATGCACCTAATATGTGATCACCTTTTAAAAAAGATTATGCAAATAAGTTGAAATCTTATAATTCCATCTTATAAATAACCACTTTTGATACCTACCTGGAATGATTTTGTTTCTGTTCAAACATATAGATCGTATTTTTTTCCCCTGAACACATATGAAATATCCTTGTGTGCTAATAAATGCAGATTTATAACATCATTTTTTTTTTACTTTTTGTTATCAGATAATTTTAGACTTACAGGAGGCTTGCAAATATAACATTTACTTAAGTTTCCTACATTTAACTTAGTGGCAGCTTCCTTGGATCTATTAGGCTTCCATAGAAGTGCATACTTTTTAGCTTTTGTTTTTTTTCCCTGAGCCATTTTGCCCAACTGAAAACAATTGATGGACTTATTTTATCCACAATTAATAACAGTAGAGTAAGGGTTCTATTCTTCATTAGATCCTTGCTTTTAAACTTTTACTTTTGTATATCAAATCCCACTGTTGTTTTAATCTCCTAGTATTTGGAGATTAGAAGCTGTTTCATTTTACGCTTGGCAAATTCATAAATTTATGGGCTCTCTCTTCTTTCATGACTGCTTGCAAATCAGCCAATTCTTTTCTGAGCTCATGTTTCTTGTTTCACCTTATCAAACCCAGCAAACAGCAAACCCCACGCACACCTGATACTGAGGCCTCCACCCTTAAGTGGAGGATCTGCCTTCCAGATGTTACCTGGAAATAATTTCAATGAACCTTTCCTCATTCTTGCAGTCTCAGATAAGAGTGTCCTTCCTGCTCTTTGCCCAACACCCACGGCCACATCTACATAAATTCCCACTCCAGTACTCTTGCCTGGAAAATCCCATGGAAGAAGGAGCCTGTCTGCTGCAGTCTATGGGGTCACGAAGAGTCGGACACGACTGCGCAACTTCCCTTTCCCTTTTCTCTTTCATGCATTGGAGAAGGAAATGGCAACCCACTCCAGTGTTCTTGCCTGGAGAATCCCAGGGATGGGGGAGCCTGGTGGGCTGCCGTCTATGGTATCACACAGAGTCGGACACGACTGAAGTGACTTAGCAGCAGCAGCACAATAGCAACCCACTACTAGATACCCATTTCTTTTTTTCTAGTATATATTTTTAAATTTATTTCTTTATTTTTTGGAGGCTAATTACTTTACATAGATACCCATTTCTGGGTCAGTCACTGTAAGCTCAGTTGTGCTTTGGTAATAAACAACTTTAGGATTGCAGTGGTTTACACGAGTTTATTGGTCACTCCTTTTGGGCCTATCCTGGGTCGTTAGCAGCCTGTGGAATGCAGACTGATGGAGCGGCCCCTGCAGAAAATGTTGCAGGTGGGCAAGGGCGGAGGTGTTATGGGGNAAATATCCTTGTGTGCTAATAAATGCAGATTTATAACATCATTTTTTTTTTTACTTTTTGTTATCAGATACTTTTAGACTTACAGGAGGCTTGCAAATATAACATTTACTTAAGTTTCCTACATTTAACTTAGTGGCAGCTTCCTTGGATCTATTAGGCTTCCATAGAAGTGCATACTTTTTAGCTTTTGTTTTTTTTCCCTGAGCCATTTTGCCCAACTGAAAACAATTGATGGACTTATTTTATCCACAGTTAATAACAGTAGAGTAAGGGTTCTATTCTTCATTAGATCCTTGCTTTTAAACTTTTACTTTTGTATATCAAATCCCACTGTTGTTTTAATCTCCTAGTATTTGGAGATTAGAAGCTGTTTCATTTTACGCTTGGCAAATTCATAAATTTATGGGCTCTCTCTCCTTTCATGACTGCTTGCAAATCAGCCAATTCTTTTCTGAGCTCATGTTTCTTGTTTCACCTTATCAAACCCAGCAAACAGCAAACCCCATGCACACCTGATACTGAGGCCTCCACCCTTAAGTGGAGGATCTGCCTTCCAGATGTTACCTGGAAATAATTTCAATGAACCTTTCCTCATTCTTGCAGTCTCAGATAAGAGTGTCCTTCCTGCTCTTTGCCCAACACCCACGGCCACATCTACATAAATTCCCACTCCAGTACTCTTGCCTGGAAAATCCCATGGAAGAAGGAGCCTGTCTGCTGCAGTCTATGGGGTCATGAAGAGTCGGACACGACTGCGCAGCTTCCCTTTCCCTTTTCTCTTTCATGCATTGGAGAAGGAAATGGCAACCCACTCCAGTGTTCTTGCCTGGAGAATCCCAGGGATGGGGGAGCCTGGTGGGCTGCCGTCTATGGTATCACACAGAGTCGGACACGACTGAAGTGACTTAGCAGCAGCAGCACAATAGCAACCCACTACTAGATACCCATTTCTTTTTTTCTAGTATATATTTTTAAATTTATTTCTTTATTTTTTGGAGGCTAATTACTTTACATAGATACCCATTTCTGGGTCAGTCACTGTAAGCTCAGTTGTGCTTTGGTAATAAACAACTTTAGGATTGCAGTGGTTTACACGAGTTTATTGGTCACTCCTTTTGGGCCTATCCTGGGTCGTTAGCAGCCTGTGGAATGCAGACTGATGGAGCGGCCCCTGCAGAAAATGTTGCAGGTGGGCAGGGGCGGAGGTGTTATGGGGGACTGTGCAGTGCCCATCAGGCTCCCTCCAGGAGGTGGCAGGACACTTCTGCCTGCTCTTTTATTTGCCAAAACAAGGCTGTGGCTTCGTTCCCAGGGGCAGGGGAACCACCGTCACCCATCACCCAGAAGGAGGCCAGACTGCCTTAACAGCAGCAGAAGTGGTGACCATAATACCCTTTTGTTGAAATTATCAGCTTCCACTTTTCTCCTTAGAAACAGAGATGTTATGACCATCTTGTGTCCATACCTCTGTTTGATCCTATCCTTTCATTTTTCTGAGGATAAGTTGATAGACGTAGATTAACTATGTTAAAATGTTTGATGTCAAGGCTGCTACTGGGCCACACGGCACATCTCTGTGTACAGATGGGAAGCAAGCAGGCGGGTTTGTCAGGTAGGTGGCAGCTTGGGGTCAACAAGAAGGTGGGGTCCTTCACAGCCCGGGGCCTGGGGTATGTTTTGGCTGGAGACTGGCAGCTCAAATTCAAGCTCCACTGGCCCTCCTCCCCTCAGAGGGTAAAGCAATATACCACCTTAGCTGTGGGAAGGATTTACCAAAAACCCAGAAAGTGCAGGTTGCCATTCAGAACCAGTTCGTGCTTTCAAAAACCACTCGTGTGTACTGACTTGTGAGCAGTAAGTGAAGAAAGGCCCAGAGTAGAAGCATTCATTGTATAAAATTCCTTCTAATCTGTAAACGATATTGAGTTTCTGGATAGAGCACGACACAACAGAAAAACGTGACTGAAATGCACCAAATCTCCTGGTGTTTGATGTCTTATTTGTGAAAGGGAAGCTGCGGTTTTATCAATGCTGGCTTCTCCAGACTTGTAGCAAAATCTCTCAGGAGAGCTGTGGGTGTTGGGGAAATGAGCCAGAGTGGTGTGAAGACAAAGAGGAAAGTATGTAATGGCTGAACTTGGAGGAAAAGCTCTGGGCAGCAACCTGAGTGACCTTGAAGTAGGTAGGGCTTGGAAAGCGGCAGGCTGGAGATCCTGTCACATGGCGCTGTCATAGACAGAAACCACGGTGTTCATAGCCTCGGTCCGGACATACCCAGGAGCTNATGAGCCAGAGTGGTGTGAAGACAAAGAGGAAAGTATGTAATGGCTGAACTTGGAGGAAAAGCTCTGGGCAGCAACCTGAGTGACCTTGAAGTAGGTAGGGCTTGGAAAGCGGCAGGCTGGAGATCCTGTCACATGGCGCTGTCATAGACAGAAACCACGGTGTTCATAGCCTCGGTCCGGACATACCCAGGAGCTGCCTCGCTGTTATTTATTTCCGACTTGGGTTCCCATGAATGCAGCTCTACAATTTTATTGCTTTTGTGAGTTCAACTAGAGAGGGCAGTTTGGCTTTTTAAATTTGTTTATTCACTTGTCTTCTCATACATGTTGCTGCATGACAGGCTCAGGCCCCCTTTCCAGTGCCCTCCTCTGAGCGTGGCGCGGGCAGGCCCTGCTGGCTGGCACCCATGCCGATTCCATGAGGGTGGGGCCTTGTCTCCCGCCACGGGGGACCCTCCCCTGTGCACGTCTCAGCACCTGCCTTAGAATTTACTGGTTGTTTCAGTCATGTTTCACTGATACGCTACATGGTTTTTTTAAGTACCTAAGGCAGTTGTCTAGTCAAGGCTATGGTTTTTCCAGTGGTCATGTATGNCATCTCGGGGCCCATGTAATAGGAGGCAGAGCTTTGCTCAATGGAAGGTTCCTTTGCTCGGAAAGTGTATCCTGGCACCTTGCTGATGGTTTGGCAATTGTCGAATGATGTTTCAATTGAAAAATTTTGAAGGAGTTATGAGTTTATTTTCCCCTTTGGATATCTTCTCGATTGTGGAACAAAATAACATGTGTTTGGATTTTCTCTCTTCTAACTCGTAGTCCATTTGGGCAGCTGTAACCAAAATACCACAGACTGGGCAACGTATAAACCACCGAAGATTTTTTCTCACATTTCTGGGGGCCAGAAGCCCACGATTATGGGCCCACAACCCCAGAGTGGTTGTGTCCTGGCGAGGGACCTCATGCAGCTTGCAGACAACCTGCTTCTCCTGGTGTCGTCACATGGAGGGAGGGGGGAGGGAGCTTTGGGGTCTCTTATAAGGACACTAATCTCATTCACAAGGGTTCCACCCTCAGGACCTAAGTACTTCCTAAAGGTCCCACCTCCTAATATTGTCTTCTTTAGGGAGTAGGATTTCAGCACGTGAATTTGGAGATGAGACAGGCTGGGACCTTTGCTGCCGTGCTTCAGTGTTTGCACTCGGATAAACCTCTCCTCTAGCAACAAAGTACAAAGAAACTATAAGGGACTAAAAATAACTACAATTAGAGCAAATTTTAAACAAGATACAGAGACCAAAACACCCACCTGGCTCTTTTGGAGAGCAGGGAGCAAAGAGCAGGGCACTGCGCATGCCCCCTGCACACAGCACCACCACTGATGGCCTGGGCCAACCTCCAAAACCACCCCTCCAGCCTGAGCCCTGGACACACCCTCTGCCCTCGCCCCACTGGAACCAACTTAGGCAGGAGCAAGCAAGGGACACTGTTGCCTGTTTTAGTTTACTCTGCTATAAGGACCCCAGTACTCTTGCCTGAAATTCTTGTCTGGTCTCTGATCAATTTCTATTGATGAGAAAAGCCAAGAATCCTGATATGAACATTCAAACCACAGCAGACTCCTTCTCCATGTAAAAGTACCTCATATTCTGAGGTGTCAGGTCTTCAAAAGACAAATGAAAATGGCGCCTAATACTAGTTTTTTAAAAAGCTTTGATTAGAAAGCAACTAGGGGCTTCCCTGGTGGTCCAGTGGTCAAGACTGCTCTCTCAATGCAGGGGGCCCGAGTTTGATTCCTGGTCAGGGAACTAGATCCCACATGCCACAACTAAGCCCCAGAGCAACCAATAAATAAATACTTACAAATTGGCAACTATAGGCAGGGAAACTTCCTCTGGATCATTAAATATAAAAACAACCTTTTGGTAGCAGAAACTCTCAGAACTGGATGGTTTCCCTCAGTTCTTGGGNTTCCTGGTCAGGGAACTAGATCCCACATGCCACAACTAAGCCCCAGAGCAACCAATAAATAAATACTTACAAATTGGCAACTATAGGCAGGGAAACTTCCTCTGGATCATTAAATATAAAAACAACCTTTTGGTAGCAGAAACTCTCAGAACTGGATGGTTTCCCTCAGTTCTTGGGAGACTTCAGGTGACATGACATAGTCCGTGGGGTGAACAGTATCCTAGGGGAGTCTTGTCATTCCCTCCTGTGTGCCATGTTTTCTGGTCTCTGATTCCAGGTCCATTGTACTTCTGTGAGAATCTAATCAAAGGTAGCACATCCACCACTGGGAGACCAGCTAAGGTGGGGCTCCGCTTGCACACAGCAGAGGGGCCTGTGTGGCCGACACAGCTGTGGTGCCAGGAGGGCCCCGCAACCTCACCAGGTCACTGCAGACAAGTTGAACTCTTTCCCCAGGTCCATCCAAGTGGGAGCTGGGGTGTGTCCTGGTCAGCCCCTGAGTCATTTTAAGCCCAGATATTTTTATTGGATGTATATCTCCATTTTTTGGCTGCATATTTTGGGCCAAATTAGAGTGCCATTTGGAGACAGTCAGAAGAGTAATACATAAACGCTTCATAATAGGAACTTAGAGTTAAAAACAGACATTAAGTAAGTTCTCAAACCACAGTGACTTGTAGTAACTCACAGTAAGTCACATAAGCATAGTCACACACCTTTTCACCGACGTGTGTATGAGTTTGCATGTGTGTGAATACGTGTGTGAGTGTGTGTATATGTGCATGTGTGTGTGTCACTATGTGCGTGTGTCAGTGTGCACGCGCACACACACATCTGTTTCCCTGCTCTACCACATGTGTAGGGTGATGACAGCGAAGAGCCTGGGGTTCAGTGGATGGGAGGCCTAGTCTGTACTGTAGCTCCTGTGGGGAGGTTACTTGGTCTCTCTGAGACTCTGCAGCCCCTTGGGTGTGTTAGGGAATGATGTCACTGACCTGCTGTTCAAGCCTGTGTTGGGATTATATGAAGCAATGCTATAAAAACACTAGTACACTGCCTGGCACAGAGGAACTGGCAAATAAGGGATAATTGAATTGAATGGACCCAGAGGTTTACTGGTGTCTACCAGCAAGAGAGGGGGCCCTGGGGTTGGGTGGCACACATGACCCAAGGCCACCACCCACTACTTCCTGGAAAGCGGGAGAGTCTATGTCCCGTGATGCAGGGCAGAGAGGGGTCTGTGTGTTCTGTGGACCCTGTTGTCTGTTCCCTCAGGCTGTGTGCATGGCTGGCTCCCCAGAAGCACGGCTAGGAGAGCAGCAACACCTGTCCAGTGGGAGACCCACTGCTCCTGGCTTAGCATTTGTACTGGAATTGTAAGTACTGTGTAGTCACTGTTATTGATAAGATAGTTTGACAGAACATCTCTCTTTTTAATAAAAGAACTGATTTCCCTACGTGATCTTGGGACACCAGGAACAGGCACTGGTACTGACAGGGAGACAGGTGGATTTGAACCCAGGGCCATCAGTGATCACAGCAGGTGCCCTGTGGGTGCACATCTCTTCACGGGTCTGTGAAGGGGTCCGACGAGAAGGCTGGAGTGCCAGAAAACATAGGAACAGGTCTTTGTAGTCACAGGAACCTTGAATACCTGCTACAGTGTATTCCACAGACTGTATTGAGCTTTGAGTCATTTCCAGTGGGTTTAAGAGGTTGGCTTGGATGGTCTCTTCTTATATCTATTGCTGAAAGAAAGAATGACTGATTCACAAGGAAGGGCACATGGATGAGAGGCCAGGGAGAGTTCCTGTCCAGGGATGTACTGATAATTGCAAGAGGAGCTACGTGCTGCTGGAACTGAATGAGACTCAGAGATCTATGTTAATACCAGCAAAGTTCTTATACAAACTCTTAGCAGAAAATGATCATAGTTGCCTGGGCAGAATGAACCTCAGTGAATTGGAAGCCAACAAGAATACAGTAATTGTATTACTTAGCATAATACAATTTAGTTTTACGGCCATGATCACATTAAATCAGTTGGAATGAAATTCCCAAATGCATAGAAAATCTTCAGGTCTCTAAACTTTAATTTGATATACTGCCACATAGAAATATTCTTAAAATGTATTCTAAATAATATGGCATTTGGAAAATTTGGGGAAGCCAGAGAAAGCCTTGAAAATGTTCATCTTACTCTTCTGGTCTCTTCTTTTGCTTGGTAGCTGGAGGAGTATTTTTTAATATTTATTTTTAAATTTTTATTTATTTGCCTGCAGTAGCTCCTAGTTATGTCATGTGGGATCTTTAGTTGCAGCATATGGACTATAGTTCCCTGACCAGGAATCAAACCCAGGCCTACTGCACTGATAGCTTGGAGTCTTAGCCACTGGGACCAGGATGGAAGTCCCATGAGGGGGTATTTTAATTGGTTTGTGTTCACTGATTGAATGTGCGTATTTGTTGTGTACTTTGTTGGGTTTTGCAGCAGTGTGATCCTGAGAGACCCCAGGCTGTCCCTTAGCTGTCAGGACCTGAGAAGAAATCCACTGAGGTAGTCCATTCCTCCCAGTGGAGCATCAGGTTGAGACCTCACCTTGTCTTCCTGCTCATGAGAGAAGCACGTTCATTTCTAAGTGAAGGTGCTGAGTGTGATGTAATTAGGTCTTGGATTTTGCCAAATATGAATCTGCTGGCTCCTCCCTATGCCTCTGTTCAGTGACATGTTGGTTAAGTCACAGGCCTCCCTTTAAAGGCCATGCTACCATTCTCCAGCCATGTGCCTGTCCAGACAGATGGAAGTGGTTAACCCTGCCTATTCTGGGGAGAAGGGAGAAGTAAGGACATGGACACATGCTGAGTGCCTGCCAGTCGGGTGCCAGCCCAAGACCCACTCAGGCTCTTCCCCTACTTGGTGCCCTGAGAGGTGGGCCAGCCCTCCCTACCTTCAGAGAGGACACTGGGCCCTCAGGAGAGGCCAGAGGGGTCCAGGTTGCCCTGTGCCAAGCCCAGTCTTCCAGCACAGGTCCACTGCTGAGCTGCCCACTCTCTCCAGATTATAGGTAACCTGAGCTTGTCTGGCCTTTTCCAGTTCATTAAAAACCAGGCTTAAGGCTCCTTCTGCTTGTGGCACCCTCAGGGCTGATGAGGCTTCCAAGGGGTTGCCCTCGTGCTTCAATCTAATCCTGGGCCCCCCTCCTACCCAAGGGCTGGGTTACAGCTGCCACAGCCTTCTAAGTAGTCTTGGGAAGCATTCCTGCCTTCAGCCCGGTTTAGGGGGAGGAAATGGTCAAGGGTGAATTAAGGGCAGTTCCTGTCTGCCTGTGAGGAGCCTTCCAATAGCTGCTTTCTGACGCCTGTCTCCTTCCCAGGCCTCCCAACAAGTGCTTGGGGCAATCTTGTATTTCTCCTGCCTGTTACTCCTTTGAAGTGAAAGTGAAAGTAGCACAGTTGTGTCTGACTCTTTGTGACCCCACGGACTGTACAGTCCTTGGAATTCTCCAGGCTAGAATACTAGAGTGGGTAGCCTTTCCCTTCTCCAGGAGATCTTACCAACCCAGAGATCGAACGCAGGTCTCCTGCATTGAAGGCAAATTCTTTACCAACTGAGCTATTGGGGAAGCCCTGATATTTCTTTTCTGGTAGCTGTTACTCCTTTACCAGCCACTTTTGTGAGCAGTTCTCTTAGAGTTTGAGAGAAATAGATAGTGCTTCAACAAAAGAGTCTGCACACATATGGGGTTACCTCCTCTGTGGATGGGTTGGATTAACATGTCTTGTACTCATCCCTGTNCTGATATTTCTTTTCTGGTAGCTGTTACTCCTTTACCAGCCACTTTTGTGAGCAGTTCTCTTAGAGTTTGAGAGAAATAGATAGTGCTTCAACAAAAGAGTCTGCACACATATGGGGTTACCTCCTCTGTGGATGGGTTGGATTAACATGCCTTGTACTCATCCCTGTGTGTGTGTGTGTGTGTGTGTGTGCTCAGAGCATCACATGATAGCTCCTCTGTATGTGAGAGGTCTGCCAGCTCCCTCCGGGTCACTAGAACTGGGCCCACTCCATGCCAGCCTCACCTCAGGACCAATGAAGTCTAGCAGACTGAGCTGGTTCAGACATCAGGCCTGGCTCACAGTACCAGACTGAGAATCATGCAAAGTGGAGGAGAGGTCACTGGAGGGTAAGGCAGACATGACCCCTGGCAGAGCACTATCCTGAGATCTGAGGTCTGTACAGGGAAGGTAGGAACGGAGGAGGGTACAGTCCCAGGGAAGGAGCTGGACAAGGCAGGGGGAGCGCCCTGAGCTTCCGAAGGGAGAGCTGGGCCTGTGTGCTAAGTCACTTCAGTCATGTCCAACTCTTTGCAACCCTGTGGACCATAGCCCGCCAGGCTCCTCTGTCCATGGGATTCTCCAGGCAAGAATACTGGAGTGGGTTGCCATGCCCTCCTCTAGGGGATCTTCCTGACCCAGAGATTGAACCCACGTCTTCTGTGGCTCCTGAACTGTAGGCAGATTCTTTACCACTGAGTCACCTGGGAAGCACTCAGTTTTATATGTGTATATAGATATATTCTTTTTCAGATTCATTTCCATTATGGTTTATTGCAGAGTATAGAGTATAATTCCCTGTGTTATACAATAAGTCTTCATTATTTATCCATCCTATATATAATAGTTCACATCTGCTAATCCCAAACTCCCAAGCCTTCATTCTCTCCCTACCCACTCTCTTTTGGCAACCACAAGTCTCTTCTCTATGTGAGTCTGTTTTTTAGGTATGTTCGTTTGTGTCATATTTTAGATTTCACATATAAGTGAAATCATATGATTTGATAATATGATATGAAATCACATATGATAATGGCATTGTCTTTCTCTGTCCAGTTTTCTCTTAGTTTGATAATCTGTAGGTCCATTCATGTTACTACAGATGGCATTATTTCATTCTCTGCTATGGCTGAGTGATGTTCCATTATATATATGTACTACCTCTGCTTTACCATTCGCTTGTCAATGGACATTCAGGTTGCTTCCATGTTTTCTGGCTATTGTAAATAGTGTTACTATGAACATTGGTGTGCATGTATATTTTCTACTTATGGTTTTCTCTGGATATTTACCTGGGAACAACAAAAATGGTAGCTCTACTTTCAGTTTTCTGAGGAACCACCGTACTGTTCTCCACGGTGGCTGCATTAACTTACATTTCCACCAACAGTATAGGAGGGCTCCCTTTTTTCCATACCCTCTCTGTCCTGTTAGTATTTTCCATTGCCTTGGCACACCCCGCTCAAGTAAAGTCTTATCCGCAAAAGTCACAGGACACAGGCCCATCCATGAATCCTCCCCTCCCTCAGCCAAAAGGGTGCTCAAAGGCCTGGGGGGTTTCTGGGGTTCCCTCTCACTCTGGGATGGTGCAGAACCTGACAACCCAGCTGTCTTTGCACTGACTCCTAGGCGGGATTCAACTCATGCCTGAAAGATTTAGACCTTCCTTAAATAGTCCATATATACTTGTTTTGTGTGAAATCAATGGTAACTGCCTTCCAAAGACCACATTACAAAGAAGAAATAACTATGACTTCATTTCTTTATTTTTTCTATCAAATAATTCATTAAAAAAAGGATGTAGGATGTTAATATACCCCCAGCCTAGTTATTCCTACAGGTCACATGTGGTGCAGCTACATGGAATTTTAATAACATCAAATTTATTTCATAGTTACTTCTATTGTGAATATTGGCATAACTGAGTATAATGTGAGATTAAAACATTATTCTTTTTTGTAATTTCATGTAAAAGCTATGGATAAATAGAAGATAACTACACTGTTGGAACATGGAGGTTATATGACACTACAGTAGCATGACTTTAATATGATATGTAGACACACATTATGTTTATTCCAAATTGATGCTTTTTGGCTGATTGTTTCACGTATATACTGTATATATAGATAGGTAGATAAACTGATATATATATATGTCCTTTATATAGTATATGTATGTAATCATATTTATCATTGGTATATGTAATATTTTATTCTACCTTTATATATTTATATAAAGAATCATCAGTCACGCAACGGAAGTTCAGGATTTAAAAGTATCCTATTTCTCTTGACTTTTAGTTGCAAACTGAAAGTAATCCATAATGAACCTCATGTTCCTGTGCACACACACACATATGCAACACAATTTTTCCGTAGAACATTTTAGCATTCACAAAGTAAATGATGTTTAGCCTAATTTGTTTGATTTTTTTTTTAAAGAGCTTTAAGATGTTACTGTGGTTCCAGAAATGCCATTTTCTGTACTTTGAGAAAAACGTCTGTGTATCCATGGTGACAGCCCCTGCTCATTCCCGGCTGGCAGCCCTCAGGCCCAGGAGCGTCCTGCCGGGCCCTCCGAGTGCTGAGCTCCCAGCAGGGCTGGGTTCTGGGCAGTCTTGTTTTCTGTGGCAGCCCTGAGCTGGCAGGGACAGAGAATCAGTGCCTTGTCCCGTGGGCCTGGCCAGAGGCGTGAGGAGAGCACCTGTCTGTTCTGAGAGCGTGGCTTGTCCTCACACCCGGGCCCCTGTCCTCTGGAGCTCCACCTGGCAGTCCTGCCTGGGCTCTGTCCTGCTTGTGCTCCAGGTGGAAGGGTTCCAGCCCTTGTTCGCTGGGAGAGCTAATTGCAGTGTGGGGTTTCTGGCTGTATCTGCTTTCCGGAGCCATTTGTGGAAACCTGATTCCGTTCTTTTCAGCAATGCGGCTGCTGGATTATTTGCCGTACATCAGGCTCTGTGTATGTGTGTTTCCTTTCGGTGGTGATTGCTTCCTGGTCTGTTGGTCTCTGGCTCAGCATTCAGAGGCCTGAGAGTGTGTGTGCAGCATCTGTGGAGGGAGCCCAAGGGTGTCTGCACACACGAGTAGAGCCTTCGGATGACGGTACCAAGGGTGGAGTCATCTGTGGGCGCCCGGGCTCCTGACAGCAGGAGTCAGTCAGGTGCTCAGCCAGCCACTTCTTGGGAATCTTAGATGAGTAAAAAAACCAAAAACTCCAGTCTTGGTCTTTCTGTGCTGTGAACCAGGTGTGGCATTCCCTTCACAGCTTCTCTCTCTGAAGGACAGGAGGAGCTTGAACTTCCAACAGCAGGGGGCTTCTGGGGTCCTGTGGACAGGGAAGCAGGACACAGCCCTGGACATGGCTCTGTGCAGCCACAATGGGGAACCTCAGGGAGGCTGCCACCAGGGGTGACAGGAGCCTAGCCACAGGGGCTACGGGGTCAGCTGGCTGCTCTGCCCCTGCTGGTTCCGTCACTGTGACCCTGGAAACACTGCAAGGTGATGGCCCCACAGAATCCTGGGGACACCCAGCCTCGGGGAAGACAGTGAGCATAAGGCCCAGCATCCCTCCTCTGCCTCCATCACGGGGCAGGTTGGGGTGCCCTGGGCCACCATGACCCTGGCCACAGGCTTGGGTGGATCAGAGTGTCCTTGTCTGACTGAGCCTTCAGTACAATGGTGTGGGGCCCTGGGGCTTTTGTCTCAACAGTGTGCTGAGCATGGGCCCTGATTATTTCCAGACCCCATGTGTTCATGCCTTCGGCGTGTCCAGCAGTTCCCTTCCACACTCAGATGCTAAGGCCCAGCTGAACAAAGGTGGAGCTTCTTCAGGGAACACCAGCCTGCCAGTCTCTCCAGCCAGCCTCCCATCCAGCCTCTGGGAAGGGGTGCACCCCCTAGTAGGGGTGCAGGACCCTTGAACAATATGCAGGTATCTGCCCACCTGCTGAGGACAATGACCCTGGGCGCATCGGGATGGCACAGACACAGCCATCTCGGGAAGGTTTCCTTGAGGCAGTGACTATGACTTTCAAGTGTGAGGGACTAGTAGGTGCTAAAGAGGTGAAGAGGGGGGAAAAGAACGTTCCGGCAGCAGGAGCGGCCTGTGCGGAGGCCCTTCAGCTGGAGTGGCAAGTGTAGGAGGTGCTGGGCAGCACAGGGCAGCACTAGGTGTTCATGGTAGGTGTTGACCAGTGGGAAACATTGATGGCTTTTCGAGTGCTGACCAAGAGCAAGGTTTCTTTTGTGTCTTGAGAAGGGACCTCTGTCTGGGCTTGGAAGGCTGCCTGGCTTTGGTAGGGTTAGGGTGGGCCTAGCTCCAGGTGGGGAGCACTGCTCGGCAGAGTCAGGTTCTGTTTCTTCCTCTTCCCGCTTCCACATCTGTCTCCACCCCTCAGGTCCTCCCAGCCCTTCCAGAAGACTCCCAAGATTTTGGCTGGTATGCCTCTGGGTCTGAGTCTTCTGAACACAGGAGCATGGCGTGGGTCCCAGTGAGCTCCTGGAGGGGAGGCCTGCATGCAGCTGACTCACCCGAGCCCATTGCCCCCCAAGCACACAGTGGACATGTAGCAGGACCAACAGTGGACGATGGATAGAGGTTCTGTGGGAAGCAGGGAGGAGAGTGGATCTGTCAGACCTGGATTTGAGTCATCTTCATACCTCTTCCTGTCTGTTTCCCCGTGGGCACATTACTTAATGATTCTTAGTGTTCTTTAATCCGTAAAACGAGGACCAAACACATCTACCTCTGGGTGTTGAGAGCCTTACATGAGGAAGAACATGGCAGTTTATTGTCAAGTGTCCTCCCACTTGAGTGCAAACCAGTGTTGTTACTGTGCTGGGCAGACCCTGCAAGCCATCCCTGCCCCCAACACTTGGCACTGCCTAGGGGCCATGTTGCTGGGGTCTGCTGCCCGCCCTCATGGGGGGTTGCCGTGTGCACGTTCAGACTGAGCGCTCAGGGCACTCTGTGTGCCTTGTGTGGTTAAGAAGCATCCAGCCATAAAAGGGACATATATTCCTAGATTCAGGGACAGAGTCCTGCCTGAGTCACAGCCTTCTGCTGGCTACTTGCTCCTGCAGCTTCTAAAGTGATAAATACCCTCTGGCTTCTGCGTCTGAGGTGTGGTTTCTAGGATTAGACTGTAACCTGGGGGCCAGTTGGAAAGCTTGGGTTGCAGGTGAGGAGACCATGTCCTCAAACCTCTGGCCTCCTCAGCCTGTGACTCACCCTCTCCGTCCCCCACCGCCCAGCTGAAAGGAGGCTCCGCATCCTGAGTCAACTGGCAGGAAGGCGTTGGGAGAAGCTAGATGCGAGCCGGCAGGACCTGGCCCCTGGCCCCAAGCCACTACTCAGGAGCCGAGAGAAGGAGCGTCTTGCTTCTGTTTCTGATTATGTCCTCTCATCTGCAAGTTGAGAAGAAAAATAGAGCTCTGGGTCTGAAAAAAAAAAAAGAAACGAAAACTGCCTCTGGATAAAAAGAGGCAGTTTCTGCGAATTCCCGATGTGGGCCCTGGTTCGTCACTGGGCAGCTGGAGGCTGAATCAGCTCAGTCGTCATCATCACACATCCCCTCAGCGAGTTCTGACCCCCTTGCCTCCTGAGCCCGACATTGCCCCAGACATACCACCTTTTCCGTCTCACTGGAGCGGCCCCTGATTCTGTGGCTATCCCAGC
The DNA here is from genome assembly GCA_006410615.1 of Neotragus moschatus. Lineage (NCBI taxonomy): Eukaryota > Metazoa > Chordata > Mammalia > Artiodactyla > Bovidae > Neotragus > Neotragus moschatus. Next base: position 358,202 of record SJYA01002789.1, read on the forward strand.
TCCGCTCGCATCCCTTGTTGCCCCGTGGTCTTCTAGGACACCCATCAGATGGTTTTTCTCCTCTGCTTGGCAGTTTCTCATCACACTCAGGCTCACAAGGAAGCCCGTGCCCCCACCACCATGTGACCTCAAGCCCACTCAGCCTGGCCCTCTCCTGCCCAGGCGCCCCTCTGTGCTTGTCCTCTTGGCTGGGTCCCCTCTGGTGACTCTGGCCTTCTCTCTGCTCTAGGACTTACCCCAGACTCACTCTTGCCTTAAGACTTTTGTACTTTATTTTCTCTCTGCTCAAAAAGCTTTCTCCAGCTGGTTTTGTGACCCCGTCCTGGCCACATACCCTTCAGCTCCCTGTCTCTTCTTTGAGGGCCTCTGCAGCCACCTCATCTCCACCCACCCTCTGCGGGTCTGTGTACCCAGCAGCCCTGCCTCCATGCACCTCTGCTGTCTAGACCCCTCTTTCCCTCGGACCTTTCACAGAGGTGAGACTGACTCCTGCAGGTGAGGGCCAGGCTTCTCTCTACCTGCTCTCAAAGCCACGGGTTTCCTAAATACAGGGCTTCCCTCTGTGTGTGGCATTCTCACAGTCTCCTAGGCGCTTCATGGGCAGGGGAGCCAGAACATAGAGGCCGACTCTTGTGTTTTCTGACCCGGGAGTAACTGGTCATCTTCCTGGGATGCAGTGTCTTGCTGTCCACTTTGGGACTTATGGGACTGTATGTAGTGGGTTTACTCTTGGCCATCTCCTGGGAGATTTGGTCCTTCCTTCTTGACTGGTGCAGTGAGCAGGAGAAAAATCACATCTCAGGCCGAGTAACCTTGACCTCTCTCCTCTGCCTGCCTGACCAACACTAGAAGCTGCCTGACTTATTTGAGGTGTGTGCTTCCTCACTACCCACCTATGAGCATGGGAAGCTGCTTTGATTTGTCCATAGCCACAAATCGGGCACCTGGGACAGCAAGCACAGCCCACATCAGGCAGCACTCAGTAAATGCTTACTGAATGGAAGAATGAACTGTGTCCACAGCAGCACGCAGCTCATGGAAACCACCTTTATATCAATGGCCTCCCCCATCTCAGAGTTTCTGGGAAGTTGGGCCCCACCCAAGCTTCATCTATTGAAGTCCTCCCCTCAGTGGGACTGTATTTGGAGATGGGGTCTTTAAGGAGGCAATTAAGGTTAAAAGAGGTCATGAGGGTGGGCCCCAATCCTTGTAAGGAGAGAGACTCCAGGTATGTGTGTGCACAGAGGAAGACCATGCGATGACACAGGGAGAAGGGAGCCACAGGTGAGGCAAGGAGAGAGGCCTCAGGAGATGTCAGACCCCCAGCACCTTGAGTAAATAAATATCTGCTGTTTAACCTCCCTTCCCCACCCCCTCACCCCCACCCTGCTGTACCCAGTATTTTCTGATGGTAGTGCCAGCAGACTAGGATAATGTCTAATAACAGATGTGCTGGGCAGAAATAGTCCAGCACTAGAGACTCAGAACACACACAGACTGTTCCCTTGGGACAGTAGCAATAGGAGCACATTCTTTTTTTATTTATTTCAGTTATTCAATTAAAAATTAAAAAAAAATTTTATTGGAGTAGCTGATTTGTAGTGTGGTACTAGTTTCAGATGTACAGCAAAGTGGATCAGTTATACACACACACATATCTCTTTTTTAGATTCTTTCCTATAGAGGCCATTGCAGAATATTGAGTAGAGTTCCCTATGCTCCACAGTAGGTCCTTACTAGTTACCTATTTTATATGTAGTAGTGTGTATAAGTCAATCCCAACCTCCCAATTTATCCCCCCCTCCCTTATCCCCTGGTAACCCGGTAAAGTTTGTTTTCTACATCTGTGACTCTGCTTGTGTTTTGTAAGTAAGTTCACTTGTACCCTTTTTTTGGATTCCACATGTAAGCAATATCATATGATATTTGTTTTCCTGTGTCTGACTTCACTTAGAATAGCAGTCTCTGGGTCCGTCCGTGTTGCCTCCGACGGCATTGTTTTGTGCTTTTTATGGCTGAGAGTGGCATTCCATTGTGTATGTGTGTCACATCTTCTTCATCCATTCTTCTGCCGATGGATGTTTGGGTTGTTTCCATGCCCTGGCTATTGTAAACAGTGCTGCAGTGAACACCAAAGTGCATATATCTTTTTGAATTATGGTTTTTTTTTTCAAGGCATGTACCTAGGAGTAGGATTGCTGGGTATATAGTGTAGGTCTGTGTTTAGTTTTTTGAGGAACCCCCATGCTTTTCTCCATTGTGGCTATGCCAGTTTACATCCCCACCAACAGTGTAGGAGAATTCCCTTTTCTGAATACCCTCTCTGACATTTACTGTTTGTAGAATTTTTGATGGCCATTCTGACCAGTATGGGTGATGCTTCATTGTACTGATCATTTTGATTTGCATGGAATTCCAGTTGAGCTGTTCCAAACCCTGAAAGATGAGGCTGTAAAAGTGCTGCACTCAATATGCCAGCAAATTTGGAAAACTCAGCAGTGGCCACAGGACTGGAAAAGATCAGTTTTTATTCCAAGTCCAAAGAAAGGCAATGCCAAGGAATGCTCAAACTACCGCACAATTGCACTCATCTCACATACTAGTNCAGCACACACCTTAACTCCAGACTTGGAAAATTCATCATTCCTTTAGAGAATCAAATCCTTTCCTGCTGTGTCCTTTAAGGTCTCAGTTTCAAGGTAATACATTGCTTCGCTTGCTGAGCCCACAAATATGTGCCATCTTTTTGTTCTTTCCCGTACAACCCCCAAGGGCCCCTTTCATTATTCCAATAATGCAGTCATATCTGGCTTAGATAGCACAACATCCTGCCTTGAGATTAAGCTGCATGTTTCTGTGGCCACGTGGTGGTGACCCTCTTGGGAGCAGACTCCAGATAGCTTCATGGTTCCAGCAGGACACTCCCCATGCCTCTGCATGCCACGGTTCTCTGCACCGTGGTTGTCTGCCTGCAAGATCTGATCAGTTCTTCTTGGGTTTCTCACTTGGAGAAGTATCTCTGGCATCAAATATTGGTATTGAGATGTAAACCACATGCTGCCTTCTCTTTGAGGCCCTTCATTTGGAGAAGAGCAGGCCTCATGCACATAATGAGATAGAATGAGGAGGGAGGCTGGACCGTCTCTGACATCACTCCAGGTTCCTGGGTCAGAGCTCTGTGAAGCTATGGTTCCGAGCCACTGAGAAGCCCCCTCAGAGCTCTGCCTGAAGGTCCCTCCTAAACATCCCCATCCCAGGGCAAGTTGGCTCTGCCTTCTTCCTGGAAACCTTCATTCTCAGACCTTCAACCTGATTTTTTTCTCAGAGGCACAGAGAGCACAGGGGCAGTGCACACCCCACGGCGGTGCATTCGCACGGACTTCACCTGTCACCTAGCTCCCAAGCACCATCCACAGCTCACCACCGCACCATAGCCAAGGGGCACACCCCAGCCTTGAGCCGCAGTTCCTTCCCGTCGCCCGCTCCCNCATTTTTTTCTCAGAGGCATTTCTCTGCAGCCGTCTTTGTGGTGATGGAGGAAGTAGCAGGGCACAGAGAGCACAGGGGCAGTGCACACCCCACAGCGGTGCATTCGCACGGACTTCACCTGTCACCTAGTTCCCAAGCACCACCCACAGCTCACCACCGCACCATAGCCAAGGGGCACACCCCAGCCTTGAGCCGCAGTTCCTTCCCGTCGCCCGCTCCCTCTTTGACTGGCTCCCACAAGAGGAAGTTCCTATAACACGATGTCCTATTCAAGCTCCAGGCCTCTTTGCTTTTAGGGCCCAGGCAAATTCAGAAAGAAGACAGAGAACTTGCTAAACTAGATAAATAATAATAGTTGCTAATATTAATTGAATATTTATTCTACACCTAGCCCTATTTTGTGTGCATTACAAAATGTATCATTGAATCCTCTGATCTGCCTTTTCAGGAAGTTGCTACTTGCCCCATTTTACAGATGAGGAAACTGAGGCTCAGGAGGATTATGTTGCTTGTTCAAAGTGGCGCGCCTAATATGTGGCTTGAATAGGACAGCTTTCACTGCTATGTACACAGACTCAAATATCCTGGCTCCAGTGCAAGGGTATTCTTGAGTTAATTTCTCTTTGGTTTGCTTTACTCTTGTTTTTGTGGTTTTAGTTCTGTGACTGACTGATGGTGAAGGGTGCAAGGGCTATTGGTACGTTTGGTGCTGCTATCTTACTCTGTGCAAAGACACCAGCACTGGGACCCACCTTTGTTTTTGCACATGAGTGTCAGCGTAGTGAAAAGACAAGCACCATCTTAGAGTAACTGTTGACCTTGTGGGCCCCCTGGAAGGATCTCGAGAAAGCTCCACTCTGGGGTTCTTTGACCACCATTGAAGTCCAGGCCCCTGGGTGTTGGAGACATCATCCCTGCCAGACTTGCTCCGCTTTTTCATTTCCTGTTTTCTAGCAGCTGGGAGTTCTACCCTTTTTCCCTAGTCTTAAGCACTTCCTCCCTTGGTTTCCAGAATGCCACAGCATTTTGGCTTCTCCCCAGCTCAGTGGCCACCCTTTGCCCAGCCCCTGTGCTGGTTCTTGCTATTTCCACATCTCCCTGACCTTCAGATGTTGGAGTTCTTGCAGGCTCACCCCAGAATCCTATTCTCTGTTTGGTGTCTCAAGGCCCGTGGCTTTCGATGCCAGTTTTGTGCAGATTTCCAGTTATTCCTCCACTCAGAACTGTCCTTCATGCCTGGGGCCAGTAGCTGGTCACCCAGGTGATGGGATTCTAAAGGGAGATCTGCCTGTTGGCCAGCTTCTGCTTCAGGTCTCCTGATGTTCAGAGGATTTGGATTCATGCATTGCGCCTCACTTTCTCTCAGCACAGTCAATCCACCATGAAATTGTAAGAAATTATTTCCAAAATCACCTGCTTTCTGTTGTCACGGCCCTACATCAGGACTGTTACTGTCCCCATCCTCTTGGTCTGCTCTGCCCCCATTCCAGCCTCTCCCACACATCATCCCCCTGACCAGGGTGCCAGGTCACGTCCTCCTGATTCTCCCATTTACCACTCCTCAGGCTTCCACCTCCCTTCCTGCACCCACGGAGCCCTGTTCCTCCCTTTCTGACCTCACACTTTGCCTCCTCCCCTGCCTATCCTGTCCAAGCACATTGACCTCTAGTGGACTCTGTGGACAGACCCAGCCTTCAGACACCTTTGGGCTTTCTGTTACTGGTTGTGAAACTCCCTTGGGCCTCATTTCAGTGATCAGGTCCACAGCTGATCTCCTGCAGCCTCTCCTCCACCTCCAGACTCCCGTATCGTCTCACTCCACAGCCGGCTTGACCCTGACCCTTGGGTTATCACCACATAGTGAGCCCGCACCAGTGTGGGCTCCAGCTGGCTGGCTGGAGCCCACCTGCCTTGCTCACAGGAGGAGGCAGGAGGGTGCAATAACCACGTTAGGAACAGGGGCATCTCACAAGAGCCCCTGCCCACCAGTGAGAAAGCACATACCCTCAAATGGCCAAAGGATTCGGGGAAACAGTTCACAAAAGAAAAATAGAAATGACAATTGAGGTTTCAAACCATGTCCAACTTCCCTAGTAATCAGTTTCTGGAAAACCACCTGGCAGTGTGTACCAGCATCCTTGAAACTCGTACTCAGTGTCCCACACACTCGCTTCTCAGAATCTTTCCTAAGGCTGTGACTAAAGATACAGTGCAGATCTACATGTGAGGATGTTTATCCCTTCTTATTTAAAATCTGCCCTCTATATTTGGAGACAGTAAAAATGTCCCTCAATAGGATGCAGGTTAAATGAGTGAACAGTGGGGTGAGGTGAGTGGCCCAGAGTGGCTGGAGTGTAGACAGTCCTTCTGGGGATGGAAAGGCTACATGGGGACCTGACAGTGCAGGGCATCGGGCACCAAGTCAGAATCTAGGGGGAGGGGAGGGTGTGTGGTCCTAGCTGACCCAGGATAGACCTGGGGTGTGTGTTGCCTTTAAAAATGTTAAGATGNGGCCCAGAGTGGCTGGAGTGTAGACAGTCCTTCTGGGGATGGAAAGGCTACATGGGGACCTGACAGTGCAGGGCATCGGGCACCAAGTCAGAATCTAGGGGGAGGGGAGGGTGTGTGGTCCTAGCTGACCCAGGATAGACCTGGGGTGTGTGTTGCCTTTAAAAATGTTAAGATGTACCATTGTCAGACTTTAAAATACATTCTTGTGAGCAAAATTGCAAAGCTGTGCCTTACAAGAGAGACAACTGAGTGCCAAGGATGATCTTACAAAGTTGGGGAAACCTGGGAGGGTCATGTGTTAAGTACAGCCTCCGATGGCCCCAAACTTCAATACACTTGAGCTGGTCTGGTTTAGGGTGTTCTGGTTACTTACTGCTTTATAGAAAATGACTCCACAACTTAGCATATAAACCATCTATTTATTAAGCTGGATTCAGACACAGTGAGGAAGACTTATCTCTGTTCCATGACGTCTGGGGCCCCCCCTGGAAAGAAAGAGGAGATTAACCTGAAGGCTTATCTTGGAGCCTGGGTTTGAATGATGCGAATGCTGAGATTGACCACAGATCGCCTGCACATGACTTCTCCACGTGGCCGGGCTTCCATGGTAGCATGGTGACCTCAGGGCCATTGGTACAGGGTTCCAGGAGTCAAGGGTGCATCACCTGTGAGCACCCGTTCTTGGAGGTCGCCCCTGCCTGCTCTGTTCTCTTGATCCTACAGTCATGAGCCCACCTGGAATCAAGGGTATGTGTAGTAGACACTTTCTGTTGAGGGAGGGGTGGCAAGGCCACACAGCAGGAGAGCAAACATGATGAGCATTGCTGGGATACTGGGAATGCCCTCGTCTTGTAGAATAGTTTGCCACAGCGGTATTAGTAACTTTAACCAGGCAAACAAGAGCCTGATACATAAATCTGCTGTTAAAATTTGTCATGAACACCCACTAGGCAGATCCAAAATATGTCCCCCTGTGGTCAGTGCATCCTTCTCCCTGGGGAAAGTCTACAGAAGCTGCTGACTGTTTAGAACACAGGAATGCAATGAATTGAAAGTCAGGACCCAGCACCTCCAGCCTAGTGCCAGCCTGTCTTCTGTAGAGATGTACTTGACAGTCAACTTGGCAGAAGATTCATCCAGATCCCCTGATCCTTTCTACTCTGTGGAAGGCAGTGAGCCACTCTTTCTTTCTGGGGCTGTTCCCAAAGAGGACTCCTTCTTCTGTTCTCCCCACATAACTTAAAGTGGGGAGAGTTAGTTACTAAGTGAAGACCCCATACTGAATCCTTTTCCCAGGCAGGGGCATCTTCTAGGGTCGCTGAAACCTCGGGCTTCAGAATCTGCAGGCCCAGGACTGACTATCACAGATGCTAAGCTCAGGAGGGCTCCTGCATTCTGCAGCATTCTCTCCTGTAAGGAGGCTTGATTGAGGGTTCTTGTTACTTTAATTCAAGAGTTTAATTCAGAGTGAGGTTGATTACCCCCCTGATATCTAAAGGACAAATAGCTGTTTCTTACATTTCAGGAACCCCTTTAAATAAATGATATAGATAAAGTATATGCATAAAGTAGAAGTTAACTTGAACATTAAGTGCTTGCATGTCCATTATTAGAAGTGAAGAAAGCAGTAGGAAATTTCATGGGGCCAGCTAAATTGATGTCTAGTTGCTTTATTTTTAAGTGAATCTGTAGAGCAGAGAGGCAGATAATGCAGAGGCTTTTAATTATAGCTTTGGTGGCCTGCCTGCTTCATCACTGTCACTCGTGAGTCAAGCCAGGCTCTTTTTCCTGTGTGACAATGGGGCACTCCCCCCAGGAGGGATGTATCACAACACATTGTGCTGCTCTGTCCTGGGCCTCTGGGCCACCCTGTGTATGTTTGTACGTATGTTATTTGCTCAGTTGTGTCTGGCTGTATTGTGACCCCATGGACTGCAGCCCATCAGGCTCCTCTGTCCGTGGAATTCTCCAGGCAAGAATACTGGAGTAGGTTGCCATTCCCTTTTCCAGGGGATCTTCCCTTCCCAGGGACTGAACCTAGGTCTCCTGGATTGCAGGCAGATTCTTCACCACTGAGCCATCAAGGAAGTCCCTTGTCCACCCTAGGAAACTTCAAAGGCCTTAACTGAAAGTAGACAGACAGACAGTTCCCAACTTCTTGCAGACTCCCTTTGTAACTCTTTGAGAATTGGTAGGACCCTTGGAGAATGTGAATTCCAAACCCTTCTTTGCCAAAGACAGACCTAGAGTGGCCAGGCCCCTTCCTTTGGTGTCACTGTGTAGTAGCCACCCCCCCACCCCATGCCTACTGTGCCCCTCTCACTCACCCCCTCCAGGCCTCTACAGTGTCCAGGAGGAGGGCTCTGGTGACCAGAGATGGACAATGACCATTTGGTTTGCTGTTCTGGGAGTTTCACCAGGGCTCAAATCTGTACTGAAAAAGGTGTGACAATACTTTGAAGTTGTTCCTGGAGGTTCAAACCAGACAAACATCGACATCTGTTCAATATACAGAGCTAGGGCAAGGAGCAGGGTTCTTCCTCTGCCTGCTTCTTTACGGTGAGGTATCCAGCAAGAATGTGCATCATTTTTTNCCCACCGATGCTGCCCTGCCTTGCTCTGTGCTCCCAGCCTAGCCTCCTTCATGGACAGAGGGTGAGGGGCCTCCCTCCATCTCCTGGCCATGCCTTTAGCACAAGACCCCAGAAGTCCTTCAGGGCCTCCAGAGTCCATGCAAATTCCCTGACACCCTGCTTGGTAAAGATCACATTTAATATGGCTCAGTATTAACCTTTTGGATCACCTTGAACCCATAGGAATACCAGCTATTAGGGGGGAGCTATAGACTGCATGCTTGTGTCCCCCTAAAACGCATACACTGAAATCTTAACTGCCAGTGTGTTGGTGTTAGGAGGTAGGGGCTTTAGGGGATAAATTTAGGTCATAAGGATGGAGCCACCATGAGTGAGGTCCTTTATAAAAGGGACCCCGGAGGGCACCCCTTCCCCATCCACTGTGTGAGGACATAGAGAGGAGGCACTGTCTATGCACCAGGGAGTGCCCACCAGAGGCTGAATATATCAGCACCTTGATCTTGGACTTGCCAGCCTCCAGGTCTGTGAAAAGTGGATTTCTGTTGTTTATAAGCCACCTCATCTATGGTGTGCTGTTATAGCAGCCCAAATGGACTAAGACAAGGGTCAGGTGGCTTTATAACAAGACACTCCATTTCACAGAAGTATTAATGATAGGAACCTATTAAATGAATAGTAAACATCGCTAGTATATACTTAAAGCCCAGTTTCATTTCCTAGAAAATTGAACAACTGTTTTTAGGGCCAAAATGCTGTTAACAGCTCAGCTCTGGGATTGCACATCTCCCAAAGGGTGTTGTAAGGACCCTTCAGTTCCTGTGAACAGACCTTAGCAGTCATGTCCCAATGCAAAGCTCTTTGGTACACAAGGAATGTCCTACTTTTCCCTCGGTGGTTCTGAGTTTTATGGTCCTTTGATTTTAATGTAGTTGTAGTTTTAGTTTTAGTAGAGCAAACAGGTCTCCACTGATAACGGAACTACAGCTGTCGTCACCGTATCCGGTGAGAAGGCAGCCATGTTCAAGCTCTGGCCACAGTAAATTGGGACCACTCTGCCTGACAAGGAGANGGTTCTGAGTTTTATGGTCCTTTGATTTTAATGTAGTTGTAGTTTTAGTTTTAGTAGAGCAAACAGGTCTCCACTGATAACGGAACTACAGCTGTCGTCACCGTATCCGGTGAGAAGGCAGCCATGTTCAAGCTCTGGCCACAGTAAATTGGGACCACTCTGCCTGACAAGGAGACACTTCTTTTCCTGCAATCCAACAAGGGTAGGACACATCTCAAGAATGGGTCTTCCCTTTCTTGGCCAATTTCTCCTCATGATGCTGAACCGGATTTTATATGAGGCTCCCTCCCTTGAATTCCTGCTTCTCTAGATTGGATGGCTTGGTGTGGCTGGGCAGTTCTGATGCTCACCACCCAGGGTCAGAACAGACCCCACAAGTTAAGAGCGTGGTCCCTAAGAAGCCTGCCTCACTTCAAACACCAGACACAAATTCCACAGTCCCCAGGTAACCTGGGGACCAACCGCTTCTGACCAACTGCTGCAAGTTACAGTTTTATAATAAAGGTGCAAAGCAAGACCAGCCAAATGAGGAGACACACAGGGAGCCTCCCTGCCCTCTCCTTGTGGAGCTGGAACATATGACCCACCTGGCAGAGATGTGCTCACCAACCAGGTAGGTCCCCAAAGTCATTGTGTCCAGAGTTTTTATTGGAGTCTCACTATGGGGATGTGATTGATTGGATCACTGGCCATAGGGAACTCAGTCTCCAGCCCCAGTTCCCTCCCAGGAGGTTGGGAGGTTAGGCTGATAACACGTAACTCAAAGTCCCAACCCACTAATCACTAATCACATGGCTAGTCTTTGGGGCCTGGGCAGCCTGTCCTGAATCATCCTGTTAGCATAAATATAGCTGTGATCCAAGGGATCCACCACAAATGACAGAGCCTCTCCTATCACTTAGGAAATCCCAGGGATTTAAAGCTTACCTCCCACAGAGCCAGAGACAGAGGCCAGGAGGATTCTTTACTAGAGAATAGTCTGTCATTACAGGTTAGTAAATTATGCTTTGGTTTCTAGTATAGATCCGAGTGTCAAACTAGGAGATTTGAATTCCAGCTTTGCTCCAGCCGTGTGACCTTGGGCAAGTGAATTCAACTCTCTGAACCTCTCTTTCTTCCTCTGTAAAACGGGGATGATGATACCCCATAGGATAGTAGAAGCAATGAAATAAAACAATGCATATTAAGTGCTTATAACTGTTCTTCACAGATAGTATACCTTCAGTGTCACTTGTCACTATGTTTATAAAGAAGGGCAATCAGGGTCATGAAATATTATCTGTATACAACCTAACTTTACAGTGTTGATTTTCTTAAGGTTGATTTTATACCTCAAAAAATTGACTGTTTGTTCCTGGTTAGCAAAGTACAAGTGAGTAAAAGTGGTATTAAATGCATGATACTCTTCTCCGCCTTGAAAGTATTAATTTGTTCATCCAGTGAAGTTTTATCAGACCTCCTGCTCACCAGCACCTGTGTCTGGAGCTGGGGGCATTGCTGTGGGAAGTCTCACCCCTGCCCTCAGGACACCTCCTCAGCCACATTACAGACTCAAATGGTAGGAGTGTCTTATCCTGGCAGTTAGGACAAAGTGCTACAGACTGGGGGTTTTACAATAGAAATGTATTTCTCATGGTTCTGGAGCCTGGAAGTCCAAGATCGGGGCTAGCATGGCCAAGTTCTAGTGAGGACTCTCCCCTGGGTTGCAGAGTGCTGAAACCCAACATGGGACTCCTGACTAGTGTCTGAGTGCTGCCAGCTGAGGACACTTTCACGGATGGGCTGTCCTGACCACCTTGCTGAGGCTGGCTTGGGAGGCTGAGGCTGGTAACAAATACCTCCTAATACCATTGCACTGAGACTAAGATTTCAGTACATGAATTCTGGGGAGACATAAACATCCAGACCACAATTAGGAGTGAAGTGCAGTGGAGCACAGAGGGAGCTGGTCATTCATTCCTGTTCCTGGATGCTGTCCAAGCCTTCCTGCCTTCCCGTGGCTGCCTGTCAATTCAGTCAGTGGATCTCCAACATCAGCTACAGTCAGGCCATTCTGGGCAATCCCCTAGGGCATAGAATCCATTCCGTAGATCATAGTCAGAATATTTTTTTAATGGACTAGAATGAAAAATAGATGTACTTTAAAGGGTAGCCAGGGTAATTTTTGGTTCATACGTAAATGCCCTGACTCTCATGTAAAATGCATCTCTCATGGTTGTGTGAATTTAGAAGTGTGAAAAGCACTGAACTCAAAGGCGAAGTTGCTTCTCCCCAGGTGGCTGTGGAGGCCTCTGAGGAAGGATGGGATGCTGAGAGGGCTGTGTGTCCTGAGCAGAGGGAGCAGGGGACCAGTAGTGCTCCCTCTCCCCCTTCCCCCCATGCTCTGCCAGGAGCTCAGAAGACCAGCCTCAGCCTCCCAAGCCAGCCTCAGCAAGGTGGTCAGGACAGCCCATCTGTGAAAGTGTCCTCAGCTGGCAGCACTCAGACACTAGTCAGGAGTCCCATGTTGGGTTTCAGGAGCTGAGGGCTTCTTCACCTCTGACCTGGCCACCAACACATGGGAGCTGCCAGCCATCAGCGGAGTCAATGAGCGGAAGGAGAGCTCTGGGTGTGTGGGATTCCAGCATGTTCCAGAACATTCCAGAAAGTGCATGCCTTTGCCCTGGGCTTGGTCCTTCTCCAGCACTCTCCACAGAGTGGTTTGTTACCACCTCTCCACACACCTTGGAAGTGTTCTGCGGAATAAGCCTGAACCATACTGGGCAGGTGCCAGGCCCTGTGGTGGGGACACCCACCTGGGCTGCTCTCAGAGGCAGCCCCTGCTGGGGAGGTGGAGGGAGCTGCTTCTCTGGGACCCAGCCCAGAGCTTCAGCTGTGACTCAGAGCAGGATGTGTGTTCGCGTCCACCCAGGTAGAGTATTCTTGTTCCCTGGAGTATTCTTTTTCCCTGGAATATTCTTCCGTTAATTTTTAAAAATTTGTCTTTACCTCAGATATTAATTGTATGACTTACAGACTTAAATCAAGCTTTTAATATGCTGCTGCTGGAAACCAAACTAGTTGGAGAAATCAAGGCACTCCCATGTCTGTGTCTGGGTTTTTGAGACATCCATGTCCACCCCCAGTGTAGCCAGTTCCGACTTTGAACTCCTGAGGGAGGCACTGACATGATTCTCTTTCTTGCTCCCTGCCTCTGCTACATTGCCCATTTCTAAAATCATTTCCTTTGGGCATTCAGGAGCAAGACTTTGTCCCCTTAAACTAAAAGCCCACTCAGTAGGATGGGGTTGGGAAAATGGTGTCTCCCATGAAAAAGATCACATTTTGTTGCTCGAAAATTCAGTTTTCTAACAATGTTTTCCCCCAAATATTTGCACAGCTAAGCTGTCAGATTCTCCAGGCATTTGCATCCTCATCGTCTTCTCCGCCAGGCTGTTTGATTTTATGATCCTCTCTCCGGTTCCCACCATCTCTGGCCCAGCAGGCCAGGTCCTCTGTTTTAGTCATGGCTCTTCATAACTGCGGAGAAAGCAATGGCACCCCACTCCAGTACTCTTGCCTGGAAAATCCCATGGACGGAGGAGCCTGGTGGGCTGCCGTCTTATGGGGTCACACAGAGTCGGACACGACTGAAGCGACCTAGCAGCAGCAGCTTCATAACCTACTCATAACCTCTTCTTTAAAGAGCTTACTATTTTTTATAATGGACTCATAACCTCTTGTTTAATTGGCATTTTTAATACCAAATATCCACTGTCTGTCTCACCTAGTGGAACATCAGCTCCCCCAGGGCAGAGATTTTTGTCTGTTTACTCCTGTGCCCTGAGCACCTAAAATAATTTCCATTACATGATTATTTGTGGAATGAGCAAGTGCAGGATTTTTTTTTATATTCACTGAGACAGTAGAAATGCTGCAGGGAGTGAACAGAGTTCATTTACTTGAGTGTTTGCTGATTGATTGGAAACAACAGTGTCACTTTGTATATTTCATATGATGTAAACCTATCAGGAGCTCCAGCAGTCAGCTTACCCTTCTCAGTTTTCATACAAAAAACAGAAATACAATTACTAACAGTCACCTAAATTTATACACATAATAAAGAGGCTAACCTGGAATTTGAACTGGGTTGAATGGGAATGATGCTGCCACACAAGGCACTGAGCTTGGTCAAATAATTTATCAATCATCATCTTAGGAAACTGCCAACACATAAAGGAATTATATAAACAAAACTCCAGCTGAGGTTTCCCACATTCTATAACAGAAAGCAGAATACCTGCCAACTAATATTTGTTCATGCGATGTTTGTGGAATTACACATACACATATATATAACTATAATGTGCAAGCATGCTCGGTCGTGTCCGCCTCTTAGTGAACCCATGAACTGGAGCCTGCCAGCCTCCTCTGTCCGTGGGATTTCCCAGGCAGGGATACTGGAGTGGTCTGTCATGCCCTCCTCCAGGGGATCTTCTTGACCCAGGGATCGAACCCTCGTCTTCTGCAGTGGCAGGCAGTTTCCTTACCACTTGAGCCAGCTGGGAAGCCCTTAATTGTAATAGCCAGCTAATATCAACATCTGTTGGAACATAGAAAAAGCAAGAGAATTCCAAGAAAACATCTACTTGTGTTTCATTGACTATACTAAATAAAGCCTTTGACTGTGTGGATCACAACGAACTGGAAAATTCTTAAAGAGATGGGAATACCAGACCACCTTACCTGCCTTCTGGAAAACCTGTATGGAGGTCAGGAAGCAACAGTTAGAACCAGACATGAAACAACAGACTGGTTCAAAATTGGGAAAGAAGTATGTCAAAGCTATGTATTGTCACCCTGCTTATTTAACTTATATGCAGAGTATATCATCCAAAATGCCAGGCTGGATGAAGCACAAGCCGGAATTGAGATTTCTTGGAGCAATATCAATAACCTCAGATATGCAGATGACACCACCTTTATGGTAGAAAGTGAAGAGGAACTAAAGAGCCTGTTGATGAAGGTGAAAGAAGAGAGAGGAACAGCTGGCTTAAAACTCAATATTTAGAAAACAAAGATCATGGCATCTAGTCCCATCACTTCATGGCAAATAGATGGGGAAACAATGGAAACAATGAGAAACTTTATTTTCTTGGGCTCCAAAAGCACTGCAGATGGTGACTGCAGCCATGAAATTAAAAGATGCTTGCTCCTTGGGAGAAGAGCAGTGACAGATCTAGACAGTGTGTTAAAAAGCACAGACGTTACTTTGCCAGCAAAGATCCATATGGTCAAAGCTATGGTTTTTCCAGTAGTCATGTACGGATGTGAGAGTTGGACCATAAAGAAGGCTGAGTGCCAAAGAATTGATGCTTTTGAACTGTAGTGTTGGAGAAGACTCTTGAGAGATTTCCTCAAGACAGCAAGGAGACCAACCAGTCAATCCTAAAGGAAATCAGTCCTGAATATTCATTGGAAGGACTGATACTAAAGCTGAAACTCCAATACTTTGGCTACCTGATGGCGAAGATCCGACTCATTGGAAAAGACCCTGATGCTAGGAAAGATTTAAGACAGAAGGAGAAGGGGATGACAGAGGAAGAGATGGTTGGATGGCATCACAAACATGATGGACATGAGTTTGCACAAGCTCTGGGAGATGGTGAAAGACAGGGATGGATGTGCTCCAGTCAATAGGGTTGCAAAGATTCGGACATGACTGAGCCACTGAACAACAACAATGTCAACATTAATCAATAAAATCTGCTAAAAATTGAAGATGCACAGGAAAAAGCACCACTTTCAACATTATTAATATTGGAACAAATGCTTTCATTACTTGACATCATTTATAAACTTCTGGAATACACTGCAAATTAACAAATGAAGTGCGAAGTGTGCGTGTGTGCTCTGTCATGTCTGACTCCTTGGGATCCCGTGGACTAAGCCCATCAGGCTCCTCTGTCCGTGGAATTTTCCAGTCAAGAATATTGGAGTGTGTTGCCATTTCCTCCTCCAGAGGATCTTCCTGGCCCAGGGATCAAATCTGTGTCTCTTGTGTCTCCTACATTGGCAGGTGGATTCTTTCCCACTGCGCTGCTTGAGAAGCCCTCAGTAAATA
>SJYA01002789.1:374049-404795 GCA_006410615.1 Neotragus moschatus
GTGTGTGTGTGTGTGTGTGTGTGTGTGTGTGTGTGCGTGCCACATTGTCTTTATCCGTGCATCTGTCAGCAGACACTTAGATTTCTTCCATATTTTGGCTATTGTAATGGTTGCTATTGAAAGGGTAACAGGCAGGAAGGCCAGGGGTCTCCAAAAGGAGGAAATTGGCTGCACGTGTCAGACATTTTTTCTCTCTCTCTTAAGCAGCAGGAGGAAACAAACTACTAATGTTATATTTTTTCCCCTTCTCTATACAAATTTAAGAAGAGGTTTCATTTAAAATTCTGTGTTGCCGTGACAACACCTGCTTCTACGTGAACTNACGGTAACAGGCAGGAAGGCCAGGGGTCTCCAAAAGGAGGAAATTGGCTGCAAGTGTCAGACATTTTCTCTCTCTCTCTTAAGCAGCAGGAGGAAACAAACTACTAATGTTATATTTTTTCCCTTTCTCTATACAAATTTAAGAAGAGGTTTCATTTAAAATTCTGTGTTGCCGTGACAACACCTGATTCTAGTGAACTTAACTTTTCTCAAACCTTGAACTAACCAGTGTGTTTTTCTTATGGAAATGTCTTAAGTTATGTTAATGAACTATGTATTTACCCTAGACTCTGTCTTCAAGCTCAGAACCAATTTGACAAACCAGTAGGTTTTACTCATGCAAATGTTCTTTTAAGCTATATTAATGAGACTGTATTTGCTTGGAAACCTGCCTTTCTTCGAGATTCATGTCAATCATTTTATGGCCCAGGACAACTCATCTTGTACCAGTGTTTTCTGAAAATGCATGCTCTAGGTGAGGGGCCTGGTGCCAGTCTCTGAGTTTTGAGATATTTCTTTTCTCTAATTATCATACTGCTAGCAGCTAAAGTATCTGGCTAAAGACTAGCAGGAGAGCAACTCTTTCTGTCCCCTACTGATGTCTGTGTCAGAAGCTTTCTCTGTCTCTTCTATACTTTAATAAAATGTTATTACACAGAAATTCTAAGCAGTCAAGCCTCGTCACTGGCCCCAGATTGAATTCTTCTCCAGAGGCCAAGAATCCCGGCATCTTTCATGGCTCAGCAACAACCTTTCACTATGAACATTGAACTGCATGTATCTTTTTGAATTATAATTTTCTCTGGATATCTGTATATATGCCTAGTAGTAGAATTGCTGGATCATATGGTAGCTCTATATTTATATTTTTTAAATTTTATTTATTTTTTAATTGAAGGATAATGGCTTTACAGAATTTTGTTGTTTTCTGTCAAACCTAGACATGAATCAGCCATAGGTATACATATATCCCCTCCCTTTTTAACCTCCCTCCCATCTCCCT
This sequence comes from Neotragus moschatus, assembly GCA_006410615.1. Taxonomy (NCBI): domain Eukaryota; kingdom Metazoa; phylum Chordata; class Mammalia; order Artiodactyla; family Bovidae; genus Neotragus; species Neotragus moschatus. The sequence goes on from SJYA01002789.1 coordinate 375,374, forward strand.
CACCACCCATCCCTCTAGGTTGGTACAGAGCCCCTGTTTGAGCTTCCTGAGACATACAGCAAATTCCAGTAGGCTATCTATTTATTTTTAGATTTTGAGGGAACTTCCATACTGTTCTTCATAGTTGCTGCACCAATTTACCTTCCCACCAAAAGTGTAGGATAGTTTCTTTTTCTCTATACTCTCATCAGCATTTATTATTTGTAAACTTTCTAATGATGGCCATTCTGACTGATGTGAGGTAATACTTCATTAGTTTTGATTTGCATTTCTTTAATAATTAGCAAATTTGAACATCTTTTTACATGGCTATTGGCTATCTATATGTCTTCTTCAGAGAAATGTCTGTCTAGGTTTTCTGCCCAGTTTTTGGTTGGGTTGGGTTTTTTTTTTACATTAAGCTGTACGAGCTGTTTGTGTATTTTGAAAATTGACCTCCTGTCAGTAGCATCGTTTTTGTTTTCATTTGCTGTGCAACATTTTAATTAGGTCCCTTTTGTATGTTTCTGTTTTCATTTCCATTATTCTAGGAGATGGATTCAAATAAATTTTTAAAACATTTTATATTATATATATATATATATATATATATATATATAAATTTTTATTTATTTATTGTTTTGGCTCCACTGGGGCTTTGTTGCTGTGTGTGGGCTTTCTCTAGTTGTGGCAAGCAGGGGCTGCTCTCTAGTTGAGGTGCTTGGGCTTCTCATTACAGTGGCTACTCATTGCAGAGCACAGGCTCTAGGCTAAATGGGCTTCAGTAGTTGTGGCGTGTGAGCTCAGTAGTTGTGGCACATGGGCTCAGTTGGCACATGGCATGTGGAATCTTCCCAGGCCAGGGACTGAGCCTGTGTCCCCTGCATTGGCAGGTGGATTCTTAACCACTAGACCACCAGGGAAATCCTCAAATGAATTTTGCTGCCATTTATATCAGAGTGCTCTGCTTACATTTTCCACTAATAGTTTTATCATATCCAGTCTTATTTGTTGGTCTTTAATTCATTTTGAGTTTATCTTTGTATGTGGTGTTAGAGAATGTTCTAATTTCATTCTTTTACATGTAACTGTACATTTTCTCCAGCATTTGTAATACTTTTGATGTCTGTGGATTTGGTACTGACCCTCTTTCTTTCATAATTTTGGTGAGTCATGTCCTCTCTTTTGATGTCTTGGTCAGTCTGGCTAATGGCTTGTCATTTTTGTTAATGTTTTCAAAGAACCAACTTTTGTTATTTCTTTTTGTTTTCTGTTTTCTATTTTCACTGATTTATATTCTGATCGTTATCATGTCTTTCCTTCTGCTTGTTTTGTGCTTAGTTTGCTTTCCTTTTCTAGTTTCCTGAGGTGGAAGCTTAGTTTGTTCATTTTAAAACTTTACTTTTTCTACACACCCTTTAAAACCTTTTAGTCCTGTTTTTAAAATTAGCTGGGGTCACACAGTCAAACACGACTGAAGCGACTTAGCAGCAGCAGCATAGTTGATTTTTTGTATACAGTGATGGGTTTAACACACCTGTAGATTGTTGAACCACTACCAACCATAATTAGTATACAGGAGAGTTTTATCACCCCATGAGACTCCCTCAAGCTGCCAGTCTGCAATCAGTCTTCCCTTACTCCTAACCCTGACACCATTGCTTTGTTCTCTTCCCCTGTAGTTTTGCTTTTTACAGAATGTCATAGAATTGGAGTCATACAATATGTAGTATTTGCAGGCTGGCTTCTTTCACTTAGCATAGCACAGTGGAGATTTACAGCAATTGTGTGAATTAACAGTTAATTCCTTTTTATGTTGGATATTATACCATCATATGGGTATATCACAGTTTATTTATTTACCCTTTGGAGGACATCCAAGTGGTTCCCCACATTTGTCTCTCTTGGATAAAGTTGCCATAACCATCCATTTACAAGGATTAGGGGGAACTAAGTTTGCATCTCTCTGGAATAAATACCTAGGCGTGCAACTACTGGACTATGTGTAAGTTTATGTTTAATTGCCAAGCTATATTCATACTGGTTTTTGCTTTATGGATTTTGAAGCTGTTTTGTTTGGTGCGTGCACATTTGGCATTGTTTGCCTTGGTTGGTTGTTTGATGAATTGAACATTGTAATTGGTGTTCATTACATAATATCTATCATTGCATAACATCTCTCTTAATCCATGGTAATTCCCTTTGCTCTGAATTTGACTGTATCTGATGTTAATATAACCACTCCAGTTTCTTTCAGTTAATGTTTTTATGGAGTATATTTGCCATCATTTACTTTTCACCTGCCTATGTCATCATATTTAAAGTGGGTCTCATGGAGAGATCATATTATTGAATCTTTTTTTTCAATCCATTCTAGTAATCAGAGGCTTTTAGTCGATATATTTAAACTGTTTGGCATTAGTGGAATTATTGATATGTTTGGGTTTAGCTTAACAAAGTTATTATTTGTTTTTCCTTTATTCTCTCTCTTTTGTCTGTTTCTCATTTCTGTCTTTTTTTGGAATACTTTAATATTTTTTAGTATTCCATTTCAATTTTTTTTATTCTCTCTCTTTGTTAATTTCTCTAGAAATTACAGTAGTTGTACTTATCGTTCCGTAGTCTCTGTAGAATTTTACCACTTCATGTGAAATGTAGAAACCTTACAACTACATAGTTCCCTTGACTTTCCCCCTTTATTTGTAAGTTTATTATGTATTACATGCACATACACTTGAGAACTCCATCAGACAGCATTATTATTTTTGCTTTTAATCATTATATATGTTTTATAGAAATGACCCCCCCAATGAATAATAGCTATATTTTGCCCTCACCTTTGTAATTTCCGTTGCTTCTCATTCTTAAAGCTCTAAGTTTCCTTTTCAGATCATTCGCCTCCTGTCTGAGGAACTTCCTTTAGCGTTTTTTTTAGAGCAGTTCTAGTGACTAATTCACTTTGTTTCCCCTCATCTGAGAATATCTGTATTTCGTTTTCATTCTCAAAGATTATTTATGCTGGATGTAGCATTCTGAGTTAACAGTTCATTTTTGACATCCTTTAAAAATATTGTGGCTCTCTGATTTCTGATGAGAAATCTACAGTTATTCAAATCATTGTTCTTTTATTCATAAATGCAGTGATTTTCCCCAGCTGCTTTCAAGATTTTTGCTTGTATTTGGTTTTCAGCTGTTTAATTGTAATATGTCTGGGATTGGATTTTTTTTTAATTTGGATTTGCTTTGAGTTTCTTGAATCTATGAGTTTGTCTTTCACAAAATTTGGTGAGATTTCAGCTATTATTGCTTCCATTTTTTTTCCACACTAGGCTATTCTCTTGGAACTCTGATGGGATAAATGATCAACAATTTTTTGACATTTTTCACAGGTCCCTGAGTCTCTTAATTTTTTTCAATACTTTCCCTCTGATGTTCAAATTAGATCATTTCTATTGATTTCTCTTGCGGAGAAGGCAGTGGCACCCCACTCCAGTACTCTTGCCTGGAAAATCCTATGGACAGAGGAGCCTGGAAGGCTGCAGTCCATGGTGTCACTGAGGGTCAGACACGACTGAGTGGCTTCACTTTCACTTTTCACTTTCATGCATTGGAGAAGGAAATGGCAACCCACTCCAGTGTTCTTGCCTGGAGAATCCCAGGGACGGGGGAGCCTGGTGGGCTGCCGTATATGGGGTCGCACAGAGACGGACACGACTAAAGTGACTTAGCAGCAGTAGCAGCAGCATTGATTTCTCTTGAAGGTCAGTGACTCTTTCCTTTGTCATCTCCATTCTGCTGTTGAGCCTGTCTAGTTAATATTTTTGTTTCAGTTATTATATTTTCATTTCTAAAATTTTCATCTGATTCTTCTGTATACCTTTTGTTTCATTGTTGATACTTTTTACATTTTCGATTGTTTGACCTTACTTCTAGGGGTATGGTTATAATAACATCTCTCTATCTCGTCATTCCAACATTTTTGTCATCTCAGAGTTGACATATGCTGATTCTCTTTTTCCTCCCAAGTTGAGATGTTCCTGGGTATTCATAAACCATGTAATTTTGATTGTACTCTGGGCATTTGGAATATTATGATATGAAAATCTGGGTCTTGTTTAATTCTAAGGAGAATGTCAGTATTTGGTTTTTTGTTTATTTTAGCAGACAGTTGATCTGGTTAAGTTCAGACTTCAGGTACTGGCCTTACTTCCTTGGGATGTGATCTTATGTGAGGTCTGGGGTTTCATAGCCTTTAAAATGCTATTTGGATCTTTCCAGCTATGCTCCACGATGTGGCATGTCTTCCAGTTCAGTTCAGTTTAGTTGCTCAGTCGTGTCCGACTCTTTGCAACCCCATGGACTGCAGCACACCAGGCCTCCCTGTCCATCATCAACTCCCAGAGTTTACTCAAACTAGTGTCCATTGAGTCTGTCACATTGCATGTCTTTCAGGCAATGTCCATTCAAATCCTTTGCTATTTTTTGATGAGTTATTTCTCTTATTATTGAGTTGCGAGGACTGTTTATATATTCTGGTTGGAAGTTCCCTGATCAGATATAGGATTTGCAAATATTTTTTCCAGTTCTGTAGGTTGTCTTTTCATATTCTATGTCCTTTGAATCAAAACTATTTTTGATTTTGATGAAATCCAATTTATCTATTTTTTCATTGATTCCTTAGGCTTTTGGTACTGTGCCCAAAAATCTACTGTGCCCCAAGATTACAAATATTTACTGTGTGTTTTAGTTTTGTAGTATTAACTTTTATGAAATCTAGGATCCATTTTGAGTTAATTTTTGTGTACATTGTGAGGTAGGAATCCAACTTAAATCTTCTGAATGTTACTATCCAGTGGTCCAAGCATCATTGGTTGAAAATAAGTTTCCTCCCACAGAATTGTCTTAACACAATTGTCAAAATTCAGTTGACCATAAATGTAAGGATTTATGCAGATACTACACTGTCTTAATTATTTTAAATCTTTAGCAAGTTTTAAGACCTTTCATTTTAAGATAGTTCTGGCTAGCCTTGGTCCCTTGATAATCATAAAGTCAGCTTAACAACTTTTGCAAAGAGCCAGCTGGGGTTTTGATAGGGATACACTTAATCTGTACATCAATTTTAGGAGTGTTGCCATCTTAATGATATTACCTCTTCCGATCCATGAACATGGAATGTCTTTTAACAGCAGTAGTGGAAGCTGGAAGACAGTGTATTAATAACTTCAGTATGCTCAGTGCAAATAGCTATAAATCTAAAATTCTATCCCCAGTATCTTTGCAAAATAAAGGGAAAAGAAGTCAGCATTTAGTGACAGAGCATAGATAAACCTTGAAAGTCTGTCACTGCCAGGGAAAGCAGAAGGAGTGGCAACTGGAGGGATATATATATGTGTGTATATATATATATATATACACATATATATATATCCTGTTTTTAGGATGAGCAATTTGAAAGTATAATCAAGTCGAGGAGGAGAAATTGATGACACAGTAGAAATTAGAGGGATCACATCCCTTAATAATCTTTAGTAGATGAAGGGGGATATCCCACAAAGGAAGCTAATGGGAGAGACACTGATAGGTGAGGGTACAGAAGCTAAAGGGCTGGTGATGGAAAGACCACAGAATGCTCCACAGACCACTAAATAGACAGCAAGGGCACAAGATGAGACCAGAGAGGCTGTTTGGATACCTGAAAGGAATAGGAAAGCATGAAATAATCATCCTGCAGAATGGCAAAGTGAAATTTGTAAGGAAGTATGACAGTTGACAGTTTTTAGTTCCTATCTGAGGTATATGGTATAAATTTGAAGACATTTCAGCCATCAGTGTTTTAAAATTTTTTCCAACGATGTTCAGATGCTGTGGTACAGTGCAGAGTAAGTAGAAGGGAAGGGAGGGGAGGGCGAGCAGGATGTTAATACTGTTTATAAACACATGGCCATACATTGAGCCACAGTGTTTAGGCTGGCCACTTAGAAAAGTGAGGACTTGAGGAGGAAGATGAAGTATGAAACGCGACAGGACCAGCAGATTGGAAGTCCAGAGAAATGGCAGACTGACGGATGCACAATGGATACCACGTAGAAATTAGAAATTTTCTTTGGGGCACTAAATAAGCTACAGAACAAGTTGTACTTAACTGTGGCTGCACATCATAGTCTTCTGGGGAACTTTTTAAAAAAAGTGTTGTCTGTGGGTTCCAACCCCACTGATCCAGAATTTCTGAGCATCTATGGCTTTGAAAAGAGCACAGGTCATTCAAACATGCAGACGGAGCTGATAATGACTACAGAAGAGCCTGGAGTGCTGGGAGACCTTGGGACTGGAAGGCAGCTGCCACATTGAACAGTCCCCAGTAGCATCACAGTCATATAGCCCATGGCAACCCTGTTTGGCAGGTTGTAGCAGTTGAGAGCTGGAGAAGGCAATGGCACCCCACTCCAGTACTCTTGCCTGGCAAATCCCATGGACAGAGGAGCCTGGTAGGCTGCAGTCCATGGGGTTGCTAAGAGTCGGACACAACTGAGCGACTTCACTTTCACTTTTCACTTGCATGCACCGGAGAAGGAAATGGCAACCCACTCCAGTGTTCTTGCCTGGAGAATCCCAGGGACGGCAGAGCCTGGTGGGCTGCCATCTATGGGGTCACAAGAGTCGGACATGACTGAAGTGACTTAGCAGCAGCAGCAGCAGTTGAGAGCATCTATGATTGAGAACACATTGGAGGAGGAATAGACCCGTTAGAGTCTTGGGGATTTAAAACATATCTGGAGCAGTGATTCTCAACCCTGGGGAGGGGGAAGCTTTGAAAAAAAATCTCAATGCCAAGATGGTGTCCCAGATTAATCACATTAAAATCAGTGAAAGTGAAGTCGCTCAGTCGTGTCCGACTCTTTGCGACCCCATGGACTGTAGCCTATCAGGTTCCTCAGTCCATGGGATTTTCCAGGCAAGAATACTGGTGTGGGTTAGCCATTTCCTTCTCCAGGGGATCTTCCTGACCCAGGGATCGAACCTGGGTATCCGGCATTGTAGGCAGACGCTTTATTGCCTGAGCTACCAGGGATTGACGCTTTACCATCTGAGCTACCAGGGATTGCTAAATCAGGACTTTAAAAAACTCACATGACATTTTCATCGTTCATCCAGAAGCCTTGTAGAGAGTGCTGTGCCATTTTTTTTTTTTAAGATAGGAAACACTGGATGGGGTGCAGTTTGGGGAGGAGATTTTATCATTTTATGCAGAGATTGCAGTATCTGTGCTTCAACCAGGTGGAGATGTCAGAGGCAGTTAGTGCCAGGTCTGAAGCTAGAGAGAAAAGTCTTAAGTTGAAGTGAGAAGACTGCCTCCAGTTCTGGGTGAATTGTCACTTGCTATATATTTTTAAAGCATATTAGTCTGAGGATGTTCTGATGAAATCCCTAGTCTTTATAAATAGCCACACATAGGCACTCTGCTTTGAGCAGTGTTCACAGAACTAGAGGAGGGAACACAGTTCTGGTATGGATGCAGGATGCTTGTAAAATACAGTTACAAGAGAGAGTGTTGAGGAAGGATGGGTTCTGTAGAGTTTGTCTGATCACACATACTAATTTCATATGTTGGTAGATAGATAAAAGACTCATAGGTTGGTAAAAGACTCAGGCTTCTACAAAATCAGTGCAGTCAGACCAGCTGATTCTCCTGACCTACATGGCAGCATTATCCTTGACCATGTGCCCAGAGGGAAATGATAGCATACTTGGACAGGAGAGGAGCTGTTGTTTCTTGTTTTTGTGGGGTTTTTGGTATGAAAAACAGCTTGCTGTTTTTCTTCATTCAAACTGCACTCTCCCATTCCCACGTTTGTAGACAGATTTAAGAGGAAGTTGCTGTCTCAAAGCAGCTTTTGAACTTGACAGCGTGGTTGATAATTTACCAACTTTAAAATCAAGCAAATAAGCAGCGTTTGGGGATTTGTGTAAAATAAAAATCGAAGACATTACTCTTTGTGTGTTCCCTTAAAGTTCTTCGGATGTACTTCAGACCATTTGGCACAGTGTGTATGTTTGCAGTTGTTTCAGGGAGCCTCTGGACGTTGTTTTGGGTGTTTGCCTTACTGTCTGAAGGATCGTCAGCGTGGCAGCTGCGTTTGTGGGAGCTGCTCTGTATTATCATTTATTTTCATGAGCTATGTCTTTACAAAGGCTCAAAACATTCGGCAGTTATCTTAAAGGTCTTCCTCATTAAATTCTAGTTTATCGTGTAAAATATTATTTTGCCCAGGTACTTACAGTGACCTGTAAGTACATTTAGAAAGTGAGCTTAAATTTTGTAGTGAGTTTACATTTATGCCTCAGAGCCAGGGTACGTGGTACACTACCGGGAAAAATGTCGGAACAGACCAGAAGTGACCAGGAGGCTGGCCTCCCAAACGCCATCTGACATTGTGGTTCAGTCTGTCTCGGTCTCGTCGGTCTGCATCCCTGGGGTAATCTGCAGCAGTGTTGCAGTCCCTTGCACCGTCACGTTCCAGTGGCAGCCAGGGCAGCAGCACTAAGAGGGAGGCAGTGAGATCTCACCTCTGTCACTTCCTTTCTCTGTGCCAGGCACCGCTGATTTTCTCTCTGCAGTAAAGGGGAAATGGCACCCTCTAAAGAAAGTGCCATTTCCATCCTCATCTTGCCCAGGTTTTAGGCCAGAAGAGTTAGAAGCCTGGCCATATTTGCTCTAGTTTGAGTCGCAGAGATTCAGCACCTGGAGATTCGACCTGGAGATGAAGCCTTAATGGATCTGCTTCTGTCCCAGGAGCAGGAGATGGGACATAGGGCTAAATATGGTGCCACAGGAGGGTTGGGTTGGTATCAACATGGAGCCCCCATGCGATGCCCCCATGCGATGCACACCTCTATCTTTTCCACCTACTCAGTCTCCCCCGGTTCTGACATTACAGCTGCTCCTTGAGGTGAGCAGGAGAAGTCTGCTTGGAGGACATGAATGGGTCCTCACCATCATTCTTACAACAGGAAGCAACCGTGATGGCCACCATGTGTCCAGCACACAGCTTTTGCCCTCTTTTGTTCATGTGCACAAGAGATGCTGAATAATTATTCGGCCTGCAGGTTTCATCAAAATCTCAGTTGTTGGTTACCGGGCTCCTCTGTCCATGGGATTTCCCAGGCAGGAATACTGGAGTGGGTTGCCATTTCCTTCTATAGGAGATCTTCCTGACCCAAGGATTGCACCTGGGTCTCTCACATTGCAGGCAGATTCTTTACCAGCTGAGCCACCAGGGAAGCCCAACCAATTTCCGTGGAATTCACTTATCTTGTATAGGATATTCCAGCTTATACTTGAGCTCAGTACTTTGTTTAGGATTAATAAAAATAGAGTGTATGGGAAAATAATTGATGTGTTCATGTCCTCAGAAGGAAACACGTCATTGCTGGCTCATAGGATATACATGTCTTAAATTTTAATCTAGGCAGTTTGGATAATTACCTAATTTAAGTAATACCAAGCTGTTTTCCAAAGAGAAATCTCTTTGCTTCATATCCTCACCAAAACTTGATCTGACAGACTTTAAAATTTATGTTCATGTGATGGATGTTTGAGTATCTTTTTTCCTCGATAACATGAAATTCAGCACCTTTTCATACTGTTTGTAACAACCTCACTCTGAAAGCAGTCTGAATGCCCATTGAGAGTAGAATGTATAAACAAATTGTGATATATCGATGCAAAGAAATCCCATGGTATTATAATGTTATGGATGTTCCTGTACCCACTTTTTCAGTGACTGTATCTGAATATTTCCATTGAGTAAATACCCAGGAATGGAATTACCAGTTTACAGGGTATTTTGGATGTTTTGCTTTGATAGATAGCTTTAGAATGGTTTTCTATGCTGTTGTCCTAATTTATAGCTTCATGAGCGCAATTAATGTTTTCATAAATTTTATTTTGATATAATTCTACACATACAGAAAAGTTGCAAGAATAGTACAAGAACCCCCATATATATTTTACCCATATAAACCAATTACAACCATATGTTTATCTCATTTGTACCCTCTACTTACCCTTCCCCATTTCCTTCCTTTATCTATATAATATGTTATACATATATACCGGAGAAGGCGATGGCACCCCATTCCAGTACTCTTGCCTGGAAAATCCCATGGACAGAGGAGCCTGGTAGGATGCGGTCCATTGGGTTGCGAAGAGTCGGACATGACTGAGTGAATTCCCTTTGACTTTTCACTTTCATGCATTGGAGAAGGAAATGGCAATCCACTCCAGTGTTTTCGCCTGGAGAATCCCAGGGATGGGGAGCCTGGTGGGTTACCGTCTATGGGGTCACACAGAGTAGGACACAACTGAAGTGACTTAGCAGCAGCAGCAGCATACATATATACACATATATGTATATGTGTGTATACACACACACACACACACACACACACATGCCGTGCTTAGTCACTCAATTGTGTCCAACTTTGCAACATGGGCTGTAGCCTACCAGGCTCCTCTGTCTGTGGGATTCTCCAGGCAAGAATACTGGAGTATGTAGCCATTTCCTTCTCCAGGGAATCATCCTGATCCAGGGATCGAACCCAGGTCTTCTGCATTGCAGGCGATTCTTTACTATCTGAGCCACCAGGGAAGCCCATATATATAAGTATCTGTAGGTATATTAGCATATATTTTATGTATATTTATCTGTTAGCAATTTTTCTGGACTTCATTTGAGACATAGAGATACCAAGCCCATTTATCATGAAAAACTTAAGTGTATATTTCCTGAAAGAAGCCATTATCTTACATAATCACAGTACAATTACTAAATTCAGAAATTTTAACATTGGTATAATTCTGTTATCTAATCCATAGTCTAGACTCAATTTTATAAATTCTCCCAGTAATTTCCTTTATAACTGTTTATTTTTCTGGTCAAAGGTTTAATTCAGGATCTTAGGTTACACTTAACTGTATGTTTTCAAAATCTGGAACATTTCCTAAACCTTTATCTATCTTGATCTTGATGTTTTCAAGCATATGGACCAGTTGATTTGTAGAATGTTCCCCAATTTGGGTTTGCTGAAGTTTTTGATTATTAATCAGATTATGCATTTTTTCAGTAATACCTCAGAAATAGTCCTCAGTTCAGTTCAGTTCAGTCGCTCAGTCGTGTCCGACTCTTTACGACCCCATGAATTGCAGCACACCAGGCCTCCCTGTCCATCACCAACACCCGGAGTTCACTCAGACTCACGCCCATCGAGTCCGTGATGCCATCCAGCCATCTCATCCTCTGTCATCCCCTTCTCCTCCTGCCCCCAATCCCTCCCAGCATCAGGGTCTTTTCCAGTGAGTCAGCTCTTCGGACAAGGTGGCCAAAGTACTGGAGTTTCAGAAATAGTCCTACCTCCTTCCTAATCCTTTACATCAAAAGACGTGTAATGCTGATTTCCTTCTTTACTGGTTATGTTAACTGGTCACTTGGTTATGTAGCTAGGTTTCTCCCCTGTAAAGTTAGTGTTTCCCCCCTATAAATTAGTAGTATTTTTCTCATCAAAGTTTTGTCTCCTAGTTTTAGCACCCTTTGATGAATTTCTCACTGTCACTTGTCTTACGTTGACATCTTCTGTATGGAAGAACTGTACCTCCTCCACTTATTTGTTCATCTATTTCCATGAACTTGTAGACCTTATTTTAGCTAATGAGTTGTCTTCTGTTGCTCCCATTATTCCTTTAAATGCTCAGATTGCTCCAGATTTGACTGATAGAGGATTCCTTCAACCCAGCCCGAGTCCCTTAAATTTGTGCCCATTGTTATTTTAACACTTCTTTTCTTTCCTCTATGACAAGGTATTCCAAGATCATCATTTGATGATGCTTCAGCTCAGAAATTGGAGAAGGCAATGGCAACCCACTCCAGTACTCTTACCTGGAAAATCCCATGGACAGAGGAGCCTGGTAGGCTGCAGTCCATGGGGTTGCTAAGAGATGGACACGACTGAGCGACTTCACTTTCACTTTTCACTTTCATGCATTGGAGAAGGAAATGGCAACCCACTCCAGTGTTCTTGCCTGGAGAATCCCAGGGACGGGGGAGCCTGGTGGGGTGCCGTCTATGGGGTTGCACAGAGTCAAACATGACTAAAGCGACTTAGCAGCAGCAGCAGCAGCTCAGAAATCAGAGTTTATTTTTTTGGCTATTTCCATTTATTAGAGAATGTTATTCCTAAATGAAGACATAGGTGCTGGATGTGCTCATTGATTCTAAGCCTTTGCGGAATTAAGAAATGTGTATATATGTGTTGAACTACTTATCCATCATGGGCTTCCCTTGTGGCCCAGCTGGTAGAGAATTTGCCTGCAATGAAGGAGACTTGGGTTAAATCCCTGGGTTGACAAGATCTTCTGGAGAGGGGAAAGGCTACCCACTCCAGTGTTCTGGCCTGGAGAATTCCATGAACTGTACAGCCCATGGGGGTGCAAAGAGTCTAACACGACTGAACGACTTTCACTTCACTTAACTTATCCATTTATCAGAAAAACAAGAGTTTATATTAATGCTTTCAACCAATCAGCACTACCCTTTCCATATTTGTAATTCCTTTAACCAGTAGTGGGATACCTTGCTTTCAGTTCCCTTAATACATTTACTTATTTGCTCAAATCTAGAATATATGGGAAGTAGTATCAGAATTGCCATTAACTACAAAGGAAAAAAATAAACCAACTAACTGTAGTTTGGTATTTGTGTAGGAGTATTTTTAGGTAGAATAAGTTAAATTCACATTTTAATTCCACAGTGCAGTAAATTCTGACAAATGTATGTACTCATGTAAATTAAACCTCTATCAAGATACTGAAGTTTCACATCACTGTGACTTGCCCCAGTCAGTACCCTCTTATTGTTGTTCAGTCACTAAGTTGTTTCCAGCTCTTTGCAACCCCATGGACTGCAGCGTGCCAGGCTCCTCTATCCTCCACTATCTTCCTGAGTTTGCTCAAATTCATGCCTGTTGAGTCGGTGATGTTATCTAACCATCTCCGTCACTTTCTTCTCCTTTTGCCTACCCTGTCTTTCCCAGCATCAGGGTCTTTTTCAATGAGTTGGCTCTTCACATCAGGTGGCCAAAGTATTGGAGCTTCAGCTTCAGCATCAGTCCTTCCAATGAATATTCAGGACTGATTTCCTTTGGGATCGACTGCTTTGATCTCTTTTCAGTCTAAGGGAGTCTTCTCCAGTACCACATTTTGAAAGCATCAATTCTTTGGTGCTCAGCCTTCTTTATGGCACAACTCTCACATCCATACATGACTACTGGAAAAAACATAGCTCTGACTATATGGACCTTCTTCAGCAAAGCAATGTCTCTGCTTTTAAATATGCTGTCCCAGTTTGTCATAGCTTTTCTTCCAAGGAGCAAATGTCTTTTAATTTCATGGCTGCAGTCACACTGTTCATAGTGATTTTGGACCCAAGAAAATAAAATCTGTTACTGTTTCCACTTTTTACCCTTCTATTTGCCATGAGGTGATCAGGCTGGATGCCATGATCTTGAAAGTGAAAGTAACTCAGTTGTGTCCTACTCTTTAGGACGCCATGGGCTATACAGTCCGTGGAATTCTCCAGGCCAAAATACTGGAGTGGGTAGCCTTTCCCTTCTCCAGGGGATCTTTCCAACCCAGGGATCAAACCTAGGTCTCCCACATTGCAGGCAGATTCTTTATCAGCTGAGCCACAAGGGAAGCTATGATCTTGGGTTTTTTTTTTTTAATATTGAGTTTCAAGCCAGCTTTTTTGCTCTCCTTTTTCAACTTCATCGAGATGATCTTTAGCTCCTCTTCACTTTCTGCCATTAGAATGGTATCATCCATGTAACTAAGGTTGTTGATATTTCTCCTCTAGAGGCAACCATTTTTCTAAACTTTTTTTAGTGTAGATTTGTTTTGCCAAGTCTAAAACTTCATATAAAAGGAACTATGCTGTTTGATTTATCTTATTTGCAGCTTTTGTGAGATTCACCCACATGGCTTCATGTAGCTAAAGTTTGTCCTTTTCTATTATTGACTATTAAGTATTGCCCATGGAGGAGGGCACGACAACCCACTCCAGTATTCTTGCCTGTAGAAGAACCCCATGGACAGAGGAGCCTGGTGGGCTACAGTCCATAGAATCCCAAAGAGTCAGACACAACTGAAGCGACTTAGTGCACAATAAGTATTACTTTGTAAAAAATAACCAAAATTAGTTATCCATTCTCTTCTTGATTGATATCAGATTGTGATATTATGAATATTGTGGCTTTGATCGTTCCTTTACACAACTTTGTATGGACACGTTTTCATCCTCTTAGATAAATACCTAAAAATGCAGCTGCTAGATCATAAGGTTCGTGTGTGCTGAGTTTTGTAGAAAAGTACCAAATATTTACCAAATTAGTTTCATTATCTTTATAATCTCTCCAGGATTATGAGAGAATTCTAGGGGCTCCACATCCATGCCATCATTTGATGTCAGAGTTTTAAATTTGACCCAATCTACTTTGTATCAGATAGGGTATCTCTCTGTGGTTTTAACTCCTGATAACTAGTGATATTAGGCACATTTTCATGTACTTATTGGCAGTTCTGTATATTCCTTTAAAGTTCCTTTACCAATCTTTTGTATAGTGGGTTGTCTTTTCAATGTTGTCATAGAAGTTTTTTAATGATTCTGCAAATAAGTCATTTGTCAGGTATATGTCTTATGGATATTTTTCCTAGTTTATGATTTGTCTTTTTTCTAAATAGTGTTTTTGATGAGTTGATATGTTGAATTTTGATAAAGCCTAATATATTGATTTTTTCTCTTTTGTGATTGTTGCTCTTTGTATCCTAAGAAATCCCTACTTTCCCCTAGGTTGCAGAGATATAATCTTATATTTTATTCTAAAAATTTTATAGCTTTAGCTTTAATGTTTAGTTTGTGATCCATCTTGAATTAATTTTTATGTGTGGTATTAGGTAGAGTTGAGGTACATTATTTTTCCATATGAAAATGTAGCTCTTCCCCATACCATCTGTTGAAATATTTCTTTTCACCATTGAGTTGCTTTGGCACATTTGTGCATCTGTTTCCAGACCCTCAGTTTGGTCCCACTGATCTGCATATCGGTCTTCACATATATATCAGACTGTCTTCACAAATATATCATTTTTATTACTATAGCACTGTGGTAATTCTTGAAATTTTATAAGACTTCCATCTTTAGTCTTTATCAAGATAATGTTTTTTTATTCTTGGGCAATTGAATTTTCATTTAATTTTTAGACTTATTTTATCAGTTTCTATAAAAATGCTGTCGGTATTTTTAAATAGAATTTCATTGAATCTACAAATCAATTTTGGGAGAACTGACCATGATAGTGACTCTCGAATCCTTAAACATGGTATATTGCTCCATTTGTTTAGGTAGGTCTTCTCTAATTTCTCTTGACAAAGTTTTATGTTTCAGTGTAGAAAGTCTTGGTATTTCTTACTAAATTTATTCATAAGTATTTTTTCCAAAGTCATTGTAAATTGATTTAGTTTAATTGCACTTTCTGACTGTTTACTGCTAATATATACAGACACAAATGATTCTTTGTATATTAGCCTTGTAACTTGCAGTCTTGCTAAATGCATTTATTTGTTATAGAGTTCTTAGAATTATCTGTTCTGACATTCATGTCATCTGCAAAAAGAGAAGCTTTTCCTTTTCAACCTTTTCCCCTTATTTCACTGGCTAGGATCTATTCAAGTATTCAGACTGAATATGCTTACCTTGGTCCTAATTTTAGGGGAAAGCAGTTTAATATTATACCATAAAGTCTGATGATAGGTATAGGATATTTTAGTATAAATTTACTGGTACTGAGGTGCCTGGGTTGGGGTCATGGAGGGGTGAGGCTGTTTCATTGGTGACTTTTCCAGTTGGTTCTCTATGCTGCCAGAGGTGCTAGAGCCAATTACCTACCGGGCAGGCAGTGGAAAGCTCCTAGGCATCTCAGCTGGTCCACAGCCCCAGCGCCCTCTGGCTGTGCCATGGTCCAGCTCACTACTGTGCTTTACACGGCCTACCATCAGTTCAGCTCAGTTCAGTTCAGTCGCTCATTCATGTCTGACTGTGACCCCATGAATTGCAGCACGCCAGGCCTCCCTGTCCATCGCCATCTCCTGGAGTTCATGCAAATTCATGCCCATTGAGTCGGTGAGGCCATCCAGCCATCTCATCCTCTGTCATCCCCTTCTCCTCCTACCCCCAATCCCTCCCAGCATCAGAGTCTTTTCCAATGAGTCAACTCTTCACATGAGGTGGCCAAAGTACTGGAGTTTCAGCTTTAGCATCACTCCTTCCAAAGAACACCCAGGACTGATCTCCTTTAGAATGGACTGGTTGGATCTCCTTGCAGTTCAAAGGACTCTCAAGAGTCTTCTCCAACACCACAGTTCAAAAGCATCAATTCTTCAGCGCTCAGCTTTCTTCACAGTCCAACTCTCGCATCCATACATGACCACTGAAAAAACCGTAGCCTTGACTAGATGGACCTTTGTTGGCAAAGTAATGTCTCTGCTTTTGAATATGCTATCTAGGCTGGTCATAACTTTTCTTCCAAGGAGTAAGCGTCTTTTAATTTCATGGCTGAAGTCACCATCTGCAGTGACTTTGGAGCCCCCCAAAATAAAGTCTGATACTGCTGCCACTGTTTCCCCATCTATTTCCCATGAAGTAATGGGCAGATGCCATGATCTTCCTTTTCTGAATGTTGAGCTTTAAGACAACTTTTTCACTCTCCTGGAAGCCACTTAACTATCTGCCTTGCCCTGGGTGGCTGTACCAAATGGCCTGTTTACCACACTCTGGCTTCCCCCAACAAGTGTCCCAAGGATGGCCATTTCATGGAGCAGCTGGGCTCCTATCATCCAATGTCCAATAGTTATGGGAAGAAACTCATTGCTCTCAACCTGGACCAGATCTGGCATTGTATTGGTTGTGGAGCCCACCTCTCTAAGCCTGTGGAAGTTTCTGGGTCTTTCTAGCTATTTCCCTCAGCATCTGACAGTAGACACAAATGCTGAGAGGTTGTGACAGAAACAGGCATGAGAAGTCCTCTTAGCTGCTCAGAAAACAGATACAAAAGCTACAGAAACAAGAGAATTGACTTCAGTGAACATAGCAGTGGGAACAAGGTTGAAGTCCTCTTAAAATATTTGTGCGAAGTTCTTAGTTTTATTATATTTAGAGGTCTATAAATAGAATTAAGTAAAAAAGTTATAATAATATTGCCTATTTACTTTTTTAACAGTTATACCACTGCTCAAATTTTCTGTTATTTAACATCAATTTTGAGGACTTCCCTGGTGGCTCAGTGGCTAAGACTTCCCACTCCCAATGCAGGGGGCCCGAGTTCCATCCCTGGTCAGGGAACTAGATCTCACATGCTGCCACTAAGAGTTTCCATGCCACAACCAAGACCCTATGCAGCCAAATAAGTAAAAATAAATATTTTCTAAAATAGGTCAAGTTTTGTAATTTTATTTTTGGTTTTTTTTGAATTTGTCCACTTTGTCTGTATTTGCCAGTTTATTTGCATAGTATAAGTTTATCAATAGTATCATTCTTTTCATGAAACTAATTGTTGATTTTGTTGATCCTATCTTCCATCTATATGTTTTGGTCTTTATTATGATCTTCCTTCTTAATTTGTTTCTGTTTATTTTGCTAATTTTTTCTCCCCCTTTGAAATGGCTGCTTGGCTCATGAATTTTTGGTCCTTTTTATTTTCTCATTATGCACTGAAAGCAATAAAACTCCCTTTAACTATTGCTTTTACTATATCCCACAAGTTTTGATAGGAAATATTTTGGTTCATTTAGTTCAAGATCTTTTATTATTTCAGTTTTGATTTTTCTTTCACTCTTGAGTTATTTATTTCATCTTATTTTTCATAGGGAAACCTGATAGCTCAGGTGATTTTTCCTGTTGACTTTACTTACATTTTTGAACATTTAACTATGGAAATATAAAATATCTATAAATGTACACAGAATAATATAATGAATCCCTATGTACCCATCTTTTATGACTATCCAGTCATATCCAAACTTGTTTTTTCTTGCCTAATGCTACTTCAGCCTCCTATATTATTTTGGAGCAAATCCTATGGTTATTTGTATGCGTTAAATTTTTTAACTCTATGGGAATTTGCTAATTATCTGTCTGACTAGTTTCTTTAGAGAACATTGTAAGTTCATCATTTGAAATTTCTTGTGGTACTCTTTACGTCCCAAAATGTGAGAAATATTTTGTTGATGTCCCATGCATACTAAAAACATTTTGTGTTCAGCAGCTCTTGAATGTGTAATTCTGTATGTCAAATAGGTGACGTTTGTCAAAAATACATTCAAATTTTTAATGTCCCCACTCATATTTGACCTGATCATTAGGAAGTAATTCTCTTTATCACTAGTAAATGCTTCTACCTCTCCTATTAACAGAGCTATACCAGTTTTCTGGTGATTATAATTTTCATAGTGTATTTCTTACCTTACCTTTAAAATTTCATCTTTTCTGTATCTTTACACATAAGAAAGCTTTTATAAATAGTATATTGTTGAATCTTGTATTCAGTCTGCCAATTTATTGCTTTTAACTGAAGCATCTGGTGTCTTTACATTTAATTTAATTAGTGACACATTTAGGTTTAAATCTACTCATCTCATCTTGTGCTTCTTTACTTGTTTTACATCTGCTCCCCTCGCCCCCTGCCTTGTTTATTGCCTTCTTTTGGATTCTTTTTCAAATCGATTTTTCAAAATATATCAAGAATTCAACCCCTTCTCACCACCCCCACTGCTGCTGTCCCGCCCAGACCATCTCCTCCTTCCTCTGGGTGAGGCGGTGGCCTCCTGACTCATCTCCCTGCTTCTGTCCTTCCTCCCACTCCCCACCCTCCCCCGGCCATCTGCTCACTAAGCAGCAGCCAAAGTGAGCCTCTTAGCATGTCAGCTAGTTTCCGCTCCCTACAAAACCTGCCTTGGCTCCTGTGTAGAGTGAGCGCTGTCCATGGTGCTTAGGGGACCGTCATGGGCTGCGGGCCTCAGTGCTGCCCAACTGCCCTTGTTCTGTGTGCTTGAGACACGTGACCACCTGCAGGTCCTCTGACAGTACAGAGACCCTTCCTCCTCCCCCAGGGCTGAACATTCTCACTCCGCCATGCACATGGCTTGCCTCTTCCACGCCCTCGTTCCAAAATCACTTTTTCCGTGAGGTCTGCCCTGGCCACCCCTCGCCCTCCACCTGCCCTTGACCCTGTCCTGTTCTCGTAGGAGTCAGCGCCCTCTGTCACCCTGTACAGTGCGCCAGTTATGGTGCCATGTATTGTGTCTCTGCCTCTGTTAGAAAAGAAGCCCCTGGAGCGGGGGTGGGTCTCTGCCCTTTTGTTTAGGAACTGTCAAGGCCCTGAAACAGAGCCTGACCCAGGGTAGGCACTCAGAAGTTACTGGTGAAGAAATGTGGGAATTTCATTTTTTCTCTTGTAATTACTTGAAAGTTACAAGCACTTATGTCTCTCATTTTAATGCTACCATGGAAACGACAGTATGCATACTTAACTACTCAAAGTCTCAAGTTAACCAATGCTATTACCTTCCTTCTGGGCTTTACAATGACCTGTAAATACTTTTAAAATACTCCATTTACTTCAAGTTTTATTTATTTTTTTGTTTTTGTTTGTGGGGTAGGGGGTGTTTACTTTTTGAGGAAGAGGCAGGATGAAAGGATGAAAATGCAGTTGT
Source organism: Neotragus moschatus (assembly GCA_006410615.1). NCBI lineage: Eukaryota > Metazoa > Chordata > Mammalia > Artiodactyla > Bovidae > Neotragus > Neotragus moschatus. Next base: position 395,173 of record SJYA01002789.1, read on the forward strand.
TTTGTGGGAAACTGGATCCAGTATTTGAAGTGTGTGACTGAGACATGGGCCTCGAATTCGCCTTTCAATAGAAATCAGGTGTTTCTCAGTTCACTGGCTTCACACATTCATGAGAATGATGAGGGCCTTCAGTGGCTTTCAGAGACAACTGGTTCCAGGTGAGTGGGATAAAAATACCTCTGATATTTGTGGATCCCGCACTCACAAGTTTCCCTTTGAGAAATCTGCCTGTTCCTCAGGAATGAATGTTGTACCAGTCACTGGTCTTTCTGAGGCCCCCACCCAGGGATGAGCACTCCTCCCAAGTGGTCCTCAGCCTCCCTGAGGACTACTGCATTTAGCATCTGATCACAATGTGGCATTTGTAGAAGCCTGGCATGAGTGTGGGAGTGATTTCAGTGAGCCTGGGAGGTGTAAATGGAAGTTTAAAATCCTCATCGGAGGAACAATTCGAATAGTGTTAAAGCCAAGACGGCTTCTTGGCTTTTCCGCCTCCATGCTGTCCGAGCACAAAGGCTAAAGGATGCAGGTGTCAGGCCTGCCCTGACACCCACACATCACGTCTGTGCCTCTCAGGACCACGGTCCAGCTGTGAGGATCACATGCCATAGGCAAGCAGCAGTCAGCCTCTGCATCCTGTCTCAGGAAGCACCGTCTTGCTGGGGTTGTGCTTTCTGTTGGGCTGGATTTCAAAACTCACAATGAGCAGCACATTCCAAAGACATGCCACTGACAGTGCTTGTGCACGCCACCGTCAAGGACCCCAGCAGTGGCCGGGCTCTGGCCCTCTCCTCTGGGAAAGCGGCTGCTGTCCTCCTGGTGAGCAGATAATCCGCCTGAGTCGCCCAGGAAATAGGGCTCCCTGTGTTGCTCTATCAGGATGCCTCTAGGGCACTCTGAAGTTGTGGTGGACTGTTGGGGTGGTCCAGGGACCTAGAGCAACCCCAATAAACCTTCCCCTCCTCTCTGATTAGGTCCGTATTCAACCACATTCCTCACTTCTCCACTTTACAGTAAGGATGCTGGTTATGGAGCTGAAGATAATGGCTGNCTCAGAAACATCAAAGCTGTTTCAGGATCACTGAAATAGAAGGGACTCGGGCTGTTTTTGGTGCCACCTTCTCCCTGCCCATCAGACTGTGCCTCCACACCCTACTCCAGTTCCTTTCGGGGGTTTTGGGTGAACCACTTTCTCCCCTCACTGTTGATCTCAGAACCTTTTGCAGCCCATGTCATGTCTGGGCTTAATGCCCAGAGTCCATGCAAGGGACCAGGAGGTTTTGCAACAGGCCAAGACCAGCCTCTGTGTTGGTGGAACTTTCCCTCCTCTACCATTTACACTCCAGATCCCACTCCTCTTAGTTATCTATATTCCCTCAGTCAGCTGGTCAACAGATATTTCTAAGCAGACTAGAAGTGAGGAATCAGATGACAAAGATGCAGGTCCTGACCTCAGGGAAGCTCGGGGTCAACACAGAGGCTGATGGCCAGATTTGCCTTCAGCTCTACACTCCAAAACGTGGGCAAGCTGTGTACAGCAGCTGTCTTGTGGGTGGCTCTCTCATGATGTCTCAATGGCCTCCATTAATTTAAGAGAGAATTTTAGTTATATGGGCAGAAAACGGAAACCAAGTAATGATCACATGGATAGAAAAATCATTAGATTGTTTTGTGTTGGACGGAGTAATTAATATCTTTCACAAATGATGCTGGAGAAAATGAGTAAGGTTCTTTTAATCAATTTTCAACTTTTGTTCTTGAAAAAAGCTGTGAAAAGCTAATTAGTGGTGGCAGAAGATTTTGAGGGAGGAGAGTATGAAAGGAATGCTGATGGAGCCTGGAACCAAAGCATGGAAGGAGTAGCCTGAGACCGCTTACTTTACAGAGGATGAAGTCAAAGCCCAAAGCCTCCAGGTTCTTACAAAACATGCATGTGAAGCAATATCGCAAAGCCCAAAGCCTCCAGGTTCTTACAAAACACGCATGTGAAGCAATATCGCTTTTGGCTTTGCCAGAACTTAATGACATTGTTCTAGCACTTTGTGCTCCTNTACTTTACAGAGGATGAAGTCAAAGCCCAAAGCCTCCAGGTTCTTACAAAACATGCATGTGAAGCAATATCGCAAAGCCCAAAGCCTCCAGGTTCTTACAAAACACGCATGTGAAGCAATATCGCTTTTGGCTTTGCCAGAACTTAATGACATTGTTCTAGCACTTTGTGCTCCTGTTGTAAAGCCGTCATTTTGTACTGTCATATTGTTCCCTGATTGTCTCAGGAGAATACACAGGCGCACACACACATACATGTGAGCATACACATACAGCACACACACTGGTTATATAGAAACAAACAGCAACTTTATGGATATAGTGTTGATGGAACTAACTTACACAGCCTGATCTTCCTATCTGTAAGTGTCTTGTCCATAACTTTAAACACTTCCAAAATTCCTTGTCTGTTTTAGAATGTTTAATTAATTTACCATTAATATTATTAACATTTACATTTTCATTAAGCCTTTACAAGGAGGAGATATATTTCTTAGTCTCTGGGTACAAAATGTTTTGGCTTTTAAGCTTAAAAGCAAAAGGAACAAATGAGTCTGATTATTTCTCATCTAACACTGTTGGATTTCCTTTGCTTAGAGAGGAACAACCCATTGACAGTTTTTCAAACTGATTTAAGCGTAAATAACGGCCCAAGGCCACCAGTTTTTCTTTCTATATAGAAAATATGCCATAGATTTTCCATGATAGGGTACACTAGACATCCTGAAAACTGTTCTTCTAGATTGAAAAGCTGAATTAGATATAAGAAACCGCCTTTGAAATATAGAACTCATTTCATTTCAATTTGATTTTTAAACTATTCAGTCACTGTGTTTTAATGAATAGGCAAACAAACTTCATGTCCCCATGGAAATTACATTTCAGTGAGACCAGTAGACAGTAAATATAATATATGTGTGTGCAGTCAAGGCTACAGAGAACAAATAAAGCAGAGAAAGAGAATTTGAAGTAGTTAGGACTCCACAGAGGGAGCTGAACATTTAGGCAGGTGGGTCTCAGAAGGCTTCACCAAGAGCTGATCGTGGAGATCTGGAGGAGGAGAAGGCAGAGCTGGGAGGCCTGGGCTCAGGATGTCCAGGAAGAGGGGTGATGGACAAGGCCTGTGGCTGGTGAGTGCTGGCATTTTCAGGCCAAAGGGAATGGGGTGGGGGTGAGAGACGGGGAGAAGTAGAGGGGATCAGAGGAGAGTGCCATGCTATTCAAAACATTGTGAGGTGTGGTAGGATTTTGGCTTTCCCTTTGCGTAAGATGGGGCATGGTTGGAAGGTCCTGAGCAGGGGGACATGATCCAACTTAGGTTTAACAGGATCCCCGTGGCTTCTGTGTTAAAACTACATATGTGTAGTTTGGGGCATGGACGTTGGGAAGGTATTTGAGTCCCATCAGAACATGTGTTCCTTCTCTGCAGCTTTCTCTTGGTTCTCATACTGGTATATTGCAAGTTTATTGACCCTTGCTCCTTCCATACATGTTCATTTCTGTGGAAGTCCTGCCTACTCTTACATCCTGTATCATTGCTAATGCATCTCAACAACATGATCCCTTTTTAGATCACAGAATAAAGGTGTTAATACAGACTGCATTATTGAAATAATTAAGCATTTTTTTAAATTGATAAGTCAGAGTAGTTATCAGTAAACCTTTCTAAGCCTTTCTCTCTGGTTGTTTCTTTGAGTTTCTGGGGTGAAAATGATTGATTCCATTTTCACATATGTTTTTTTACAATTATATAACTTCCTATAAGCCAGCATGAACCACAACAATGTGTTTGAGTGTCACTCCACCACTTAAACATGGGCAGTGTCTGTGTCTTAATCTACCCTCTGTGTACAGTGTGCTGCTAAGTTAGGAGGGAATAAATACAATTTTATTCAGTGAAAATAGTTATGTATTCTTCATGAAAAAGTCAGTTTGGATTTTAGCAAAAGGGGGGAAGGCTCAGATATAAAGCAGAGGAGTGTGTTGACTGGTTAGTTTGCTTTTTAATTTCCATTTATTTCTTCAGCATGCTTTTACTGAGTAGCTATTACATACATACCCTAAACTTTCCCAGGTCCTGGATATTCAAATCAAGCAAGTTCCCATGATTTAAATTCTGCAGAGAGAGCATGCACAGGTTGGATGGACAGGTGGATGGATGGATGGATGTGTGGCGTTATTACAGATTCTGATAGTGCTGCAGAAAAAGTAACTGGTCCAGCAATAACATGAGAGGCAGGGTAGTTTAGACAGGTGAGCCATAATGGGCTTCTTAGCAGGGGTGAAACTGAAGCAGACACTTGCAATAAAAGGAGGAGGAGAGGAAACACTGTGAAAGCTCTTCTGACAAAATCAATCACAAGTGCAGAAAGGAGTAAAGAAATCAGCTTGCTTGTGTGGGGATGGGTGGAAGGTTCAGCCTGAAATGCTGACCTAGGACAGTCTGCTGCCAGGTGCACCTGGAGAGGTGGGTGTGGCGTCGAGTCGCAGGACCAAAAGAGACAATGAAGGCTGAGAATTTCGGTTATATTTCAGTGCAGTGGGAAGCTATTGATGGGTTTCAAGCAGAAAAAGCCATGATACAATTTACATCTTTTCAAATTCTTTTTGGCTGTGTGGAGAAAGTATTGGAGGAAAGGGCTGATTGATTTGCTGATGTGAGTAAAGCATTCAGACTGAGCAAAACAATCAATAGCCTACTAGCAAATATCTAGCTACATGCCAGTAAAGCTGTTTTTCCAAATATGTGCAGACAGAAGTTGGATTGGAGAAGTCCTTCATGAACCTATTTATTAACTTTATGTAGGTTTTTTTTATGGTTCACAGATCCTTATTGCTTATCCTTTTATTGAAGTATAATACACCTCCAGAAAAATACACACCAAAATGAGTTATAAAAAGGCAAACATCCCTTTGTAATCACCTCTCAGACCAAAAAATAGAGCATTATCTGCAGCCATTCTGCCCCCTTGTGTTTTCTGCTCACCCTGCTTCCTTTTCCCTCTACTGGCTCTCTCTGTTGTCATGACGTCTATCTTGTAGATTATTTTTACTTATTTTAAAATTTCATGTGATGAGGCAAATAGTACATCTGTTCTTTGTATGTACCACTGGGTCATTGGTTCATACTATGCTGCTGCTGCTAAGTCGCTTCAGTCGTGTCCAACTCTTTGTGACCCCATAGACGGCAGCCTACCAGGCTCTTTCATCCCTGGGATTCTCCAGGCAAGAACACTGGAGTGGGTTGCCATTTCTTTGTCCAGTGCATGAAAGTGAAAAGTGAAAGTGAAGTCGCTCAGTCGTGTCCGACTCTTAGCGACCCCATGGACTGCAGCCCACCAGGCTCCTCCGTCCGTGGGATTTTCCAGGCAAGAGTACTGGAGTGGGCTGCCATTGCCTACTAATATGCTATTTGTCCGTGTGTGACTATACACCAATATGGACATTCTATCTTTGGTTATCATTGGACTGCCTTCTTGTTCTGAGCTCTGTGAGCAATGCTGCTGTGGAGAAACTCACCCTATATTTTGGTATTCATGTATGCATTTTAGTTGGATATATGCCAAGTTCTGAAATTGCAGATCATGTTGTATATGTGTGATCAGCTTTGGTAGATCCTGATGTTGCAAGAGGGGCTTCCCTGGTGGCTCAGATGGTAAAGCGTCTGCCTGCAGTGCGGGAGACTCAGGTTCGATCCCTGGGTCGGGAAGATCCCCTGAAGAAGGAAATGGCAACCCACTCCAGTACTCTTGCCTGGAAAATTCCATGGACAGAGGAGCCTTGTAAAAGGGAGATGTCATTGTCATGTCCTGGGGCCAGCAGGAGTCCTATGACAGACCACCAAGAGAGTGTTCTTGGCTTCTTGCATGAAAGAATTTAAGAGTAAAGGGAAAGCGAGTTAATTTAGAGAGATAAACTCTCCATAGGGAGAATGTAGGCTGTCTCAGAAACTGAGAGCAGCCCCAAGGCATGGGGGCTGTAGTATTTTTTATGGGTTAAGTAGTTTCATAAGCTAACAAGTGGGAGGAATATTCTTGCTATTTTGGGGTAGAGTGGGGATTTTCCAGAAGTTGAGCCACTGCCCACTTTTTGGCCTTTCATAGTCCTCCTCAGAGCTATTATGGTGTAAGGGGGAGTGATTTTTAGTATTACAATGAAGGTATAATGAGCTAAAGATCAATGTCTGGACTCTTTTCAAAGCCACCTTGGTTTCAGCTGGTTCTAGCTAGTCTTTGTCACATCGCAACAGCTATCCCTATCTTAATTATTTAATGGTTGTGTCCTGCCTCTTTTCTTCCTGTCTCACTGCCAAATAATTTTCCAAAGTTGTTGAACCAGTTACGCTCTCATCAGCCCCATAGGAGACCAGTTGCTTCATGTCTTCATCAACACGTGGTATTTTCTGTTTTACTAATTTTAGCCATCCACTGGATATCTAATTGTGATTTTTTTAGAGATTTGTATTTTTTAATTTAATTTTATTTATTTATTTTTGGCTATTCTGGGTCTTCATTGCTACACAGGCTTTTCTCTAGTTGCAGTAAGCAGTGGATACTGTCTAGTTGCAGTGTGTGAGCTTCTCATTCTGGTGGCTTCTTTGTTTTGGAACACAGGCTCTAGGGCATGTGGGCTTAGTAATTGTGGCACAGAGGCTCAGTAGTTGCAGTTCCCAGTCCCTAAGGCACAGGATTAATAGTTGTGGCGTATGGCCTTAGTTGCTCTGTGGCATGTGAGATCTTCACAGACCAGGGATCAAACCCATGACTCCTGCACTGGCAGGTAGATTCTTTACCACTAAGCCACCAGGGAAGCTCTCTAATTGTGATTTTAATTTATCTGATAACTAATGAGGTCGAGCAGCTTTTTATTGATTTTTGGCCATTTGTGTGTACTGTTGTAAAGCATTTGTTCAGTTATCTTTCTATTTTTCTATTACATTTAACTATTTCTTTTTTGTACACTTTCTGAATATCAGCCTTTTTTATTTTATGGATTTCAGTGATCTCTTCTCTCTGTGTAGTTTGCCTTTTTACCCTCTAAATAGTGTTTTCTAGTGAAAAGAAATTCTTAACGTATCTGCTTAAAATAGTTGGTAGTTTGGCATCCTGTTTCAGAAATCTTAGCCTATCCCAGGTTTAAGAAGGTGTTCCATTGTATCATTTTCTGGAAGATTTATTGTTTTACCCTTCACATACAGAGTTACCATCAGTGTGAACTGGGTTTCTGTGTATGCTGTGCGATTGGGATCAAGATACAGGTGCTCATATGGCCGTCCCATTGACTCAGCACTTTTCCTGTAAGAATAGACTCTTCTCAAATACTATATTATGTAATTTCAGTCAAGGATGACCTCCTTTGTAAAGCTGCCTATTACAGGATGTCAGTATTTAAATTGCGACACAAGTGTGCAAATGTAGCTGATACTGCATCCCAAAGTGAGGTGGTGGGCCGAAGTCCACAAGTCAGGAAGGAAATGAGCTAGAATCACTCCCCTGGTTTTTGGACTTCTCAGGCCGATTAGGGATCTAAAGGAACAAGTCACATATGGAAGAAGGGATTCTGTGATGAGAAATGTTTGCAAAGGCCGTTAGAGGTCAGCTCCTCTGATGAATAAGGGAGAGGGGTGATTCCCTCAGGCTCGCTTACCTGGGGCCATTAGGCTGAGGATTGGTGGGAACATTGGAAAACAAGGTGCCATCTTTTGATTTGGGGCAGAGTGAACCAGGGTCTGGGCCTCACCTGGGCATCTGTGGGGTGATAAAAGAGTTCAGCCCACCTTCCTAGAGGCTGTGTTAGTCCTCTTGGGCCCTTACATTGGGGTTACTTGGGGGAGCAGAAAGACACCAACAACAAGCAGCCAGAGATGTACATCAGTTCCTAAGAATGCTGAAGTTGCCACAGGCCAGCATTATTAAGAGCAGGCATGTGGCCACTTAGGTCAAGGAACCTACAAGTAAGTGACCCCATCTGCCTGCCAGTGCAGGAGATGCAAGAGACACAGCCTTGATCTCTGGGNTATTTAAATTGCGACACAAGTGTGCAAATGTAGCTGATACTGCATCCCAAAGTGAGGTGGTGGGCCGAAGTCCACAAGTCAGGAAGGAAATGAGCTAGAATCACTCCCCTGGTTTTTGGACTTCTCAGGCCGATTAGGGATCTAAAGGAACAAGTCACATATGGAAGAAGGGATTCTGTGATGAGAAATGTTTGCAAAGGCCGTTAGAGGTCAGCTCCTCTGATGAATAAGGGAGAGGGGTGATTCCCTCAGGCTCGCTTACCTGGGGCCATTAGGCTGAGGATTGGTGGGAACACTGGAAAACAAGGTGCCATCTTTTGGTTTGGGGCAGAGGGAACCAGGGTCTGGGCCTCACCTGGGCATCTGTGGGGTGATAAAAGAGTTCAGCCCACCTTCCTAGAGGCTGTGTTAGTCCTCTTGGGCCCTTACATTGGGGTTACTTGGGGGAGCAGAAAGACACCAACAACAAGCAGCCAGAGATGTACATCAGTTCCTAAGAATGCTGAAGTTGCCACAGGCCACCATTATTAAGAGCAGGCATGTGGCCACTTAGGTCAAGGAACCTACAAGTAAGTGACCCCATCTGCCTGCCAGTGCAGGAGATGCAAGAGACACAGCCTTGATCTCTGGGTTAGGAAGATCCCTTGGAGTAAGAAATGGCAATCCACTTCAGTATTATTGCTTGGAAAATTCCATGAACAGAGGACCCTGGTGGGTTACAGTCCATGGGTTGCAGTCAGAAATGACTCTGAGAAGCACATGAACAGGAGACCAATAAAAATGCCCAAAGGGCAAGGGAGCCTTCAACATCTGCTGGGTCTAGAGTATAGGATAACATGTGGAGTATCCTTCCCCTGCTTCCAATCAGCAAAAGATGCCAGGCCTGGTCCCTTCATAGCAGGTAGGAGACACCACCATACCAGGAGGACAGAGGATGGTTTATTTGTGATGCAGGTTATATTTGTAAATCAGGGGGCAGGCCAGATTCTCACCCAGTGGAAGGAACACCCCTTCTGAGTTACCCCAAATATATACATTTAAAGAGGTCACATGGAGGCAAGATTGAAGTTGTATTTTTATTATATCCCCCAAGTCATGTTCATTCAGTTTCCTAGAGCATTTACCTGGGCAGGTAGCTATCTCGCAGCTCAGGACTGCCTGAGGCCGAGGTGCCTGACTGCAGGGACTGTCACAGCTCTGTGGGGAGAGTCATCTGCAAACCCACAGGGGCCTTCAGTGCAGGAACCTATCTTGTGCCCTGGGGTAGAGGTGTGTTTCTTAGCAGCACAGTTCAGTTTAGTTCCTAAATCGTGTCCAACCCTTTGTAACCCCATGGACTGCAGTATGCCAAGCTTCCCTGTCCATAACCAAATCTCGGAGCTTGCTCAAACTCATGTCCATCAAGTCAATGATGCCATCCAACCATCTCATCTTCTGTCATCCCCTTCTCCTCCTGTGTTCAATCTTTCCCAGCATCACAATCTTTTCCAGTGAGTCAGTTCTTCACATCAGATGGCCAAAGAATTGGAGTTTCAGCTTCAGCATCAGTCCTTCCAAT
>SJYA01002789.1:415659-440215 GCA_006410615.1 Neotragus moschatus
GCCCTGCTGAGAAGTCACTGGAATTCTGGCACTGGAAGGACAGGTCTGTGTCCTCCCACTACCCCAGCACTCTCCTCAGCTGCAGTCCTGAGAATTCCCTGAGGAAGTCACGAACACCTGGTCCAGGTACACAGAGCAGTCACTCAACAAATGCCACTTCCCTGCCTGGCAATTGCTCAGGGTGAATTTCCAAGCCCAGCATTTCCTCTCTCTTCTCCGCCTTGTGCTCCTAGCCCTTCTGTTTGAAGACTGCGGGTTTTCAGGGCAAACACCAGTTGCTTTACTTGCACCCCACCTCTTGCAACTCTTGACAAAAGAGGTGCTCAGTGAAAGTTTGCTGGTTGAGAGATCTGCAAAGATTTCTTTTAAGATAAGGAATTTGAAGGACACTGGGATAAACAGAAGGGAACCCAATGGAAAAACACAGCGAAACCTAAGTAGGGTGCGAGGCAGTAGGATCTGGGTGTTCTGAGGGAAGAAGCCATGCCAGGGAAGGCCAGAGAGAGCCCCTATGAGTGGTGACCTGCCTGTGACCACCTGGAGTCTCTCAGGCAGCCTCTGGGCACCTGCCAGCCTGGCTACCCTACTGGGTGACCACAACTCATTTTTACCTGCTTTTTGGGAGCATGCCTGGTCTTCTTTCATCTTTAGCCCCACTCTATGTATGTACATTTTACTTCAGAATAATGTCACTTTACAGCCATGCATTCCCTTCTATCCCCAGAGTATTTTCAGAGGCCCCTCCCCATCAGTCTCCACCAGAACCCTTGGACCAGCCACCCATGGTAATAGAGGAAATGGAGTAGAAGTGGCTTTCTAGGGTGTCACCATCACCATGTCCAAGCCAGCCACATCCTGCCTTTCAAGACAGCAGTATGGCTCTAAAATGGCTATTTGATTTTAGAAACATGTCTTCCAGAACTCAAGTGCACACAAAGCTTCAACATCCTTCCTTTTGGTTGATAACCTTTCTCTCCCCTCTCTGTATTCTTGATCTAAACTTGTTTTTAAATCACTGCAATTTTCTTGCATTTCCCTCTAGAGGAACTTGGATTTTGAAAAGCACTTCAGCCTCCCAAATCTTTTCATAATTTATTGCAGACATATTTTGTGCTTGTAATATCTTCCGGTACAAAAAGAGAATCTCCCTTTTATTTCCAGAAGTTGCTGCAGACTTATCCTGAATTTAAATATCTTGAAAGTTCAGCCAGGACATGCTGAAAGTGTTGATTCCCTTTGATAACTGGAAATTAAACTGCATCCCAGCAGGATCGAGGTCTCCACACTTTGCCTTCCTGAGTGACAAAAGATCTGAGTGGTTGGTGTGTGAATTAAAGCCCATTTCATAGAAATTCACTTTCCTTTTAAAAGTCTTAAAAGACTAAGAAATAAACCCAGTGGGTGAAGGTTATGTGTGGAGGAGAACCCTGTATTTTTACAAGTGAGCTAGGCATCCCAGGAGCCTGGTAGGCTGCAGTCCATGGGGTCACTACTAGTTGGACACGACTGAGCGACTTCACTTTCACTTTTCACTTTCATGCATTGGAGAAGGAAATGGCAATCCACTCCAGTGTTCTTGCCTGGAGAGCGACTTCACTTTCACTTTTCACTTTCATGCATTGGAGAAGGAAATGGCAATCCACTCCAGTGTTCTTGCCTGGAGAATCCCAGGGACAGGGGAGCCTGGTGGGCTGCCATCTATGGGGTTGCAGAGTTGGACATGACTGAAGCGACTTAGCAGCAGTGGCAGCAGGCATCCCAGGAGCACAGGCTGGGAGCCCTGCACAGGAGATGCTGGGAGGCTCAGAGGAGTTTGAGAACAGACATTTGAGCCAGGATGGCAGACCTCCCTTTCAGTGTTCTTGTGGGATTAAAGGAAATCCTGTAACACATTCAGCCTATTACAATGTGTGTAGTACGTGCTCAGTAAATAGGAGCTGCCGTGAAAAATCATGATCATAATTAGCTTTGCTAGAGTTTCTGTGGCATTCACCAGCGTGAAGTGGGCGATGAACCTGCAAGAGAAACATCCCCTCATTCTGAAAAGATTTTTAATTTCTTTTATTGAAGTATAGTTGATTTACAGTGTTGTATTACATTATGTTCTACTGTATAGCGGAGTGATTCATTTATACATATATATATATATATTTCTTTTCTATTACAGTTTATCACAAGATATTGAATATAGTTCCCTGTGCTATAAGTAGAACCTTGTTGTTTATCCATTCCATATATAATAGTTAGAATCCCTGATTCTGAAATATTACTGTGGGAGACTTTTTACCTCCCCTAACACCACAGGCAGTCACTTCTCTCTGGTTTCCCTGGCTTGAGAGCAGAATTCATCAGCCCCATGTAGTCCCGCTTCTGTGGGTCCCTGCCCTCCAGCCTCCACGCCTGGCATGGGCTCCTGTGGGCTCCAGGACCCAGTGCTGGGGCTCCCAGAGCTGTGCCCAGACTGTCCACTAGCGGGTCTGCATCTGTAACTCAGTTTAGTACCTGGTTATTTCCCCTTTGGTCTTAGGACCAGATGTATTGAGAAACAAATTGGTTGTTTGTCCAGACCAGTGGTGTACACTAAAAGGTTCACATCCCAAAGCAAGTCAGTAAGATTTAAATTTGGTACAACTAGCCCTCTTTCACCTGGCCTTGACCTTCCTTCTCTAGGAATCTTAGAAATGGCTTTTTAAGATTGCCGGAAATTTGTTGAGCTTTTACTGGTTTTAAAAGATTAATTATAGATGAATTAATATTACAATATTGTCTACTTGTCCAGGAAATATTCTCCCTTTATTCAGTATTCAACTCCTGTTTTATAGTGGAGTTTTATAGGTTTCCTGGATGATTTCTATACCTTTGTAATTAGACTTTTTCATAAGGACTTTTTAGGATATTTTACTCTGCATATTTTTCTTTTTTTTTAAGCAATAACATGTGGACCAAAAAAAGTGCTTTGAAAACTGTGTAATTAAAGAATAAACTACACAGCCGTGCACCTGTCACACGGGAGGAACATGGTTGTGCCCCAGAATTCATGGATGCGCCCACTCCCCCACCCACAGAGATCACCACTGTCCTAAATCATCCATGTTTACACAGGTCTCCTCAGCATCCTGATAAAGCCACTGTAAATGGAAAATACTACTACTATTACTAAGTCACTTCAGTCATGTCCGACTCTGTGCAACCCCATAGACGGCAGCCCACCAGGCTACCCGTCCCTGGGATTCTCCAGGCAAGAACACTAGAGTAGGTTGCCATTTCCTTCTCCAATGCATGAAAGAGAAAAGGGAAAGTGAAGTCGCTCAGTCATGTCCGACTCTTGGCGACCCCGTGGACTGCGGCCCACCAGGCTCCCCNAGGAAGGGGACATATGTATGTCTATGGCTGATTCATGGTGACGTAGGCAGAAACCATCACAATATTATAAGCAATTATCATCCAGTTAAAAATAAAATTAAAAAAACCTGAAAATAGAGCTACCATATGATCCAGCAAATCCCAGTCTTGGGCATATATTCAGAGAAAAACACGATTCAAAAAGATACACACACCCCAGGGTTCACTGCAGCACTATTTACAACAGCCAGGACGTGGAAGCAAACTAAATGTCTATCAACAGAGGAATGAATAAAGGAAATGTGGTTCATGTATACAATGGAGGATTACCCACCCATATTAGAAATGAAATAATGCCACTTGCAGCAACATGAATGGACCTAGAGATTGTCTGACAGAGAAGGGTAAATATCATATGATATCACTTAAATTAACTTTCTTCCTTTTTTAAGACTGAATCATACTTCATTGTATGGCTAGACCTTATTTTTTTAATCTGTTCATTCATTGATGGGAACTTGAGTTACTTCCACCACCAGCTATTGTGAATAATTCTGATCAACAAGACTGTACAAATGTCTGTTCAAATCTCAGCTCTACCCAGGAGTGGAATTGCTGTATCATATGGTAATTCTTTGCTTAATTTTGTGGTTCCTAATCTTGATTACAGAGTTTTCTATAGAAATTTTCTACAGAAGCTGTACCATTTTACATTCCCACCAGCAATGCAAAAGGGTTCCAGTTTTCTTTTTTTTTTTTTCCCTCCTAATGGCTATGAAATGGTATCTCACTGTGGTTTTGGTTTGCATTTTTCTAGTGATTACTGATACCGAGTACTTTTTCATGTGATTATGGGCCATTTGTACACCTTATTTGAACAAATGGGCACTAAAGTTCTTTATTTTTAGCTGAGTTGTTTGGGTTTTCTCTTGAGTTGTAGGCGTTCTTTGTGTATTCTGGATATTAAGTAGTCACTTATCAGCTGTACGGTTAGCAGATATTCTCTCCAGCCCGTAGGTTGCCTTTTCATTCTGTGTCACTTGATGGGCAGATGTTTTTAATGAAGTTTAAATTTTTTGTTGCTTGTGCTATTTGTAATGTAACATATCCAAGTTATCATTGCCAAATCCAAGATCATGAAGATTTTCCTCTAAAAGTATACTTTTAGCCCTTAAATACCGGTTTTTGATCCATTTTGAAGTAACTTTGAGGTATTTGGAGAAGGACATGGCAACCCACTCCAGTATTCTTGCCGAGAGAATTCCATGGACAGAGGAGCCTGGTGGGCTACAGTCTGTGGGGTTGCTAAGAGTCANGAAGATTTTCCTCTAAAAGTATACTTTTAGCCCTTAAATACCGGTTTTTGATCCATTTTGAAGTAACTTTGAGGTATTTGGAGAAGGACATGGCAACCCACTCCAGTATTCTTGCCGAGAGAATTCCATGGACAGAGGAGCCTGGTGGGCTACAGTCTGTGGGGTTGCTAAGAGTCAGACACGACTGAGTGACTGATGCTTTAAGGTATGGTATAGGTAAGGGCCAGCTTCATTTTTTTGTATGTGGATATCCAAGTTTTCCCAATAGTGTGAGAACTTTGTTCTTACCAAAATTGATTTGGCTATGAATTCTCATTATTTTTCATTTAGTGTCTTCCAATGTCTATTTAAAAATTCAGTTAGGTTTATGAGGATATGTGATTTACCCATGTGGGTATAGAGGTCAAAGGGGAAACCAGCCTGGGTCTGGAGCCCCAGGGTGCTCAGGATCTACAGGGGCTGGACTGGACTGGCCATACCCAGGCTGTGGGTGTACCCCCTGAGAGGCAGTCCGTGTGTACAGGAGAGATCCTCAGACTTCACCCAGAACCTGTGTGTTAACATGGAGGAGAGCGGGGTCCTGGTACTGTGTGTAGGGTGTGACCCAGCTCCTTCCCCTCACCTATGCAATCATGGCCCTCCTAGCTTATGAGCATCCTGGGGGTCTGATGCCTGCAAGAAATCACCAATAAGCAAGCAGATCTCAGGAGTCAACATGCCACTCATGATATTTGCCCCCCAACACACACTGCTGGGGAGCACCTTGCACTCACCTGGACTGAGATGTGGTCCACAGGAACCCTCCTGACTCAAGATGCTGTTGGTGACACTCTGACCCCTGGCCTGGTGCACCCCACCAGGAGCAAGGAGTGGTCATCAGCCTGACCTCTTGAATTTCCTAAGGACCACGCCATACCCTGGCAAGGATGATGATGAACAGCTTTCTAACTCTGTGATTCCCTGTGGTCTGGGCCGCCTGCGGTTCTCATGGGATGTCAGAGTCGAGCTTTCTGTCTGTGAGCCTCTCTGTGCACCTGTCCTGGAGCATCAGCACAGCCCGTGGACTTCTCATGACTCTAACCTCACAGTCACTTCCTTGAGTTGACACTCACTTAGGAGACTTTTCCTCTTATCCCGAACTAACTCTTAATGCCTTCATTTATTTAAAAATTAAAGGGTGGGCTGGCGTGTGAGGGAGGGAGATGCAGGGGCATGGGGTTCACTGTCAAGACCATTTCAAGGTCAAACTCTGTATCTTGATTACAGTGGTGGTTACACAGGTATATACATTTTGTCAAAATCTATGCACTTAAGGGGCTTCCCTGATAGCTAAGTTGGTAAACATAGCTCAGTTGGTCCACCTGCAATGCAAGAGACCCCCTTGTGGCTCAGCTTGTAAAGAATCTGCCTGCAACGCAAGAGACCTAGGTTCGATCCCTGGGTCAGAAAGATCCCCTGGAGAAGGGAAGGGCTACCCACTCCATTAATCTGGCCTGGAGAATCCCATGGACTTACAGTCACAAAGAGTCAGATACAACTGAGTGACTTCCACATTCATACTTCGATATACTTAAAATACATGTATTTTATTATATGTAAACTATTTGTCAATAAAGCTTATTTAAACAATTTTTAAAGACTATTTCAGGTTCATACCATACGAAATATTTTAAATCATTTTAAAATTTGAAATATAAAAAAGTTTTAAATTCTTACTTCTGATGAAATGTAAATGTTTTATTTCATTATTGTCTTTTTCAGAGTTCTCAGGGGCTGTGGTCTCTCGCCATCCACTGGGGCAACAATGGGCCATTTCCAGCAGAGACGGTGCCACGTTGCCCCAGGTGCCTGACTGCCACCCACCTCCAGTGAATTGCAGTGTCTGAAAAGTGAGTTCCATGTTCATGGGGTCTGTCGTGACTATGCTGGGGTGGGGCAAGTGCAATCAACATCTCCAACAAAGAGAGCTTGTTGTGGTCCTGGGAACAGATGACCTGAAAATCAGGTTTAAAGCCAGGGAGCAAGAGTGCATTAATTTATCTGCTGAAGTCCATTGAGAGGAAATTATGAAATGGATTTCATGTCGCATTAAGATTTATGTTTAGAATAGTAAACATCACCCTTCTAGAGAACATGGCTGTAGTGAATAACCAGGAGGTAATTTGATTTATACTAGTGCAGAATTTATTAAGCAACTCTGTTGCCATCTGTAGGTATCATGATTGATTTTTAAAATATTAGTAGGGTAACTTAAGCAAAAGACTAAAGTCTCATATTACCATATTAATTGCTTTTATTTTTAATGTCCTTCTTAGTGCTTGTCCAGAAATAGGATTTTTATCTAGTTGATATCAGAGAGTAGCAATTCTCTTACCTTATGACTCTTCAAACAAATCTCTTCATTTACTTTTTTGTCTACTTTTCCTTTTGATAAACTCCAAACTCTTAGGAAAATGGAAAAAGAGGGCAGTGAACACCTGTGTTCTTCACTCAGATTTACTAGATGTTTACCCAAGTACACACTCAGATAGACACACACACAGAGAGATTGTAAATATGGATGTATGTGTGTTATGGATGCGTGTTCAGCTTTTTCTCTGAATCATTTGTACATAAGTTGCAGACATCATGACATACTTTGCATATATCTCTTAAATTCATAGACTGTCTTCTTTAAAACTGTCCTGTAATACCATTATCACTGTGGAAGTCAACACTGATAAAGCAGTGTTTTCCAATATATAGTTCCAATTCAAATACCCCTGTTTGCCCCCCAAATATCCTTTATAACTGTCTTCCTTTATTTAGTATTCAATTAAATGTCATTCACTGAATCTAGTTATATCTCTTTGTTGTTAGTCACTAAGTTGTGCCCAACTCTTTTCGACCCCATGGACTGCAACACACCAGGCTTCCCTGTCCTTCACCATCTCGTTTGCTCAAACTCATACCTGTTGTCGGTGATGCCATCCAAGCATCTCATCCTCTGTCGCCCCTTTCTCCTGCCTTCAGTCTTTCCAAACATCTTGAGTCTTTTCCATTGAGTCGGCTCTTCACATCAGGTGGCCAAAGTATTGGAACTTTAGCTTCAGCATCCGTCCTCCCCAGGGAGTATTCGCGGTTGATTTCCTTTACGATTGACTGGTTTAATCCTGCTGTCCTAGAGACAACCCTGTTTTTGTTTTTGTCTTTTGCAGTGTTCACATATTTGTGAAGAATCTAAGCCTTTCGTTTTGTAGAGTCTCTCACAGGAGTTGTTGACTGTCCCTTCCTCCTTAGCTGCAGGTAGACATCTCGTGTATTTGCCTCGCGTTTACGTCATCATGACTAGTATTGGTAGTGGCGAGTTCAGCTGGCCAAGGTGACTTCTGCCAGAGCTCGCTTTTATGATGTTACCTCATTTGTTTCTTCGAATTAGCAAGTAATCTGTGGGGTGAGGTTTGAGATCATAGGACTATTCTCTTGCTCAGATAATTTTCACCAAAGATTTTAGCACCCATTGCTGGTCATATTATGATTTTTCACTAATCGTTCAATCTGTGTGTCAGACTCCCTTCCCTGTAACATAGTCCTCCCTTTTTTACTTCTTCCATATCTGTGAGATCACACAAGGGAGTAGCTGGGTAGTCAAGAGAAGGACTCTGAAATCAGACTGTATAGGTGTGCCCCTTGTCTCTGTCACATGCTGACCCGACGACCTGGGCAAATGCTTCACTTCACAACCCTCAGTGCCCTAGTATTTAACACTGGTGATAGAAGTAAGTCCTGCAAGAGGTGTCCAGTGGGGCTGGAGCCATGGTTGGCACTCACTGGGTATGATTACAGAGGCAGGAAGGATGGTTGAGTGCCCAGTGAGTGCTGCTCCAACCCTGAGTTCATTTGTAACCCAAAGGCTGATGAACATTAATGACAGGGCAGAGCCCTAGTCTGAGTGCTCATAATCGTAGGTCCTTACACTTGGAAGTTTGAGTAGAGAAGCAAACTCATGGCAGGAAGCATCCACCAGCGAACCATGTCCTTGTAAGGTGACTCCACTCTGGTTACTCCTCACACTCTCCGTCACACTCCCTTCCTCCCTGCTGCAGGCCTGGACCTCCCTGGCCTGCTGTCTGTTTGCCTTTCAGTTACAGATAACTAATTGGACTTATTGTCTGAAGGTTATTAGATTTCTTTCTGTTTCGATTTAGTCACTCTGCTTTTATTCAGTCCCTATGGTTTTATTTTCTGGCCGTGGAATCTTCCTTAAAAATGTTTTAGAAATTTTACCAGGGAAATAGCTTGTGAATATACATGTGATTTACAAGCTACATGTGGACATGGATTAGATTGCTTCTGGAGAGTACTTCTAGCTACTAGATTATCTTCAAAACGCTTCCTCTGTACATTTTACTTGTCTCATTTTCTTCCCCACAATGCTTTCTTTTTTTCTATTGAAGTATAGTTGATTTACAATGCTGTGTTAATTACTGCTGTACTGCAAAGTGATTCAGTTGTATATGTATATGCATTCTTTTTTATATTCTGTTCCATTACAGTGTATCACAAGATATTGAATATGTTTTTCTGTGCTATAAAGTAGGACCTTGTTATTTATAAAAAAGCTTGCATGTGCTAACCCCAGCCTCCTCCTTGGCAAACTTCCCTGTGATTCTTAAAAGCAGATGAGGGCTGGTGTGATAAAGGATGCTTGTGGCTGCAGCCAGTGTGCTTCCTGCTTGTCAGACAGAGCTTGCAGGATGGCTCTGTGGTGTCCCCTGTTCTCCTGCTTTCTGGGGCGGTAGCCAGGCTAGCTGGCATCCCCAACCCAAAGCTCCCCTGAAGTTTCCCACCTCCTTCTTCCGGTTTCCTCCTTCTTAGCAGTTTATGAGCTGGGGACCCTCTGCCTGTCTCTGTGTCCCTTTGGGATGAGTTCCTTGGGGAAAGAACTAGGTTGTAGATCTGATGATGAGATGGGTGGAGCAAAGTTGAAAATTGGATCTTTGCTTCTGCAGAGACATAGAAGAGAGCACTTGGGTTTGTTTGTTTTTTGATTGAAATATAGTTGATTTATTTACAATATTATGTTAGTTTCAGGTGTACAGCACAATGATCCGTTTGTACATAGATATATATTTTTACATTCCCTTTCATTATAGGTTATTACAAGATACTGAATATAGTTCCCTGTGCAATCCTGGAAATCTTTGTTGATTACTTGAGTTTCATTTGAACACATGGGTAGAAATATCAGGGTGGCCTTTTTTTTTTTTTTTTCATTTCCTAGTATACACCATGAGGAATTTCTGCCCCCTGGAAAACCTGAGTTACCTAGTTTTGAGAGGTGTGCTCTAAACCAGCATGCTTAAGGATGGCCTTGAGGCATCTTGAAGGCTCAGAGAAGCCCCTCTTGGAGAAGTCCCCTCCCCGAGGTTGGCAGGCCCTGGGCCTCGTGGGGGGCCTCCCTGGCAACCCTGGGCCAGGACCCTGAGTCGCTCTCTTCTGCTCCCTTTTCCTGCTTCCTTGCGCCCAACAGGAAGGGCCTCAGTCTTCTGCTCACGCTTTTCTGGGGCAGGTGTGATCAGGGTGCTGTATTTGTCTGTGTCACACACACCCGCACTTCCCCAGGAAGGGTGGGCCCGTGCCGCCCAGGTCATGAGGAAGGTAGCAGAGCCAGGGGCCTGAGGTCCTCTGGGGGACCTGGCTCTGCCCTACAGTGCCAAACTCTGGGGTAGTGGGGTGGGATGCTGGGCAGACAGGCTGTGCTTCCATCCCTGTGAAACATCATCTCTTGGGCTCTGAGGTTCTGGGGTCTCGGGGTCAAGTGCTCATTCCCACTTTCTAGCTGGGTGGCCCTGACTCCCCAGCTGCCCAAGAAGTCAGTGGTTCCCCAGGGGGTTGGCCTCTGAGCAAAAAAAAAGTTGATATCAACTACCTCAAACTTGCTGCTCTCCAAAGCTGCAAAGCTTCTTATTTGATCTTGAGCCAGCACTGAAGTGTTTGAGTGATATTGGCTTCATCATTCTTTCCTCAGGGGAGTTGTACATATATTTTCTGCTTAAAAGTGCCATTTCTTTCTTAACTCAGACAGCTGATCCAATAAACTGTAACTTTGTGTGCATCACCTTTTGTGAACCAACCTTTTAAAAATTATTAATATTTTTAATTTACAAAACAGAAATAGAACCACAGACACAGAAACAAACGTACGTTACCAAAGGGGAAAGGGGGTGAGGGGTAAGTTAGGAGTTTGGAATTAACATATACACACAGTTATCAACATATATATAAAATAGAGGGCTTCCCAGATGTTTCAGCAGTAAAGAATCTGCCTGCAACGCAGGAGACCTGGGTTCGATCCCTGGGTGGGGAAAATCCCCTGGAGGAGGAAACAGCAACCCACTCCAGTATTCTTACCTGGAGACTTCCATAGACAGAGGAGCTTGGCGGCTACAGTCCATGGAGTTGCAAAGAGTCGGACACGACTGAGTGACTAACACACACACACACACACACACACACACATATAAAATAGATAACAAGGACTGCTATGTAGCACAGGGAGCAATACTCAGTATCTTATAACAACCTATAAGGGAGAAGAATCTGAAAAAGTATATATATTGCTGTTGTTGTTTAGTTAATAAGTCTTAACTGACTCTTCTGCGACCCAGTGGACTGTAGTCCGCTAGACTCCTTCTGTCCATGGGATCTCTTAGGGAAGAATACTAGAGTGGGTTGCCACTTTTCATTCTCTGTGGACTCTTCCCAACCCAGGGTTTGAATCCACGTCTCCTACATTGGCAGGCGGATTCTCTACTGCCACCCGGGAAGGCATGTATAAGTTCTTTTGATATGACATAAAAGCAAATCTTCTGAAAGAATGGTACTCCAGAGGGTTTTATTAGGTGTCTAGAGTTATTAGTTTAAGAATATATTTGCAACTAAATGAATAGATAATTACAACAGTAATAATCGTACATAACCTATTTTTGGTACCCACTGTGGGCGAGGCACTGTGTTGTGTAATTACCCCTAGAACCATGTAAAACAGGAGCTACTATCCTCATTTCAAAGGGAAGCAGTGAGAGCCAGGGACGAAACTGATTGTCCCAGTTTATTTGCAGGCCTGTGTGCATTTCTATTTCAGTATAAGTGTTCCTAGTGATTAAAGCTTGAAACTCAGACATCCAAAGAATACAATTAGTAGATTAACACATTCAGGTCATAAAGTTGTCAGGTAAGTATAGGAACCTGATTGGGTTCTTAATAATCTACCTATCTCAATGTCAGCTATTATAAAATATTACAGAGCCATCCAAGATGATGCAGTCTGTAGACGTCTTTTTCCTTTTTATTTGTTTATTCCTTCGTTTAGGTAAACTGGCTTCTTCTGTTTGGAGAGATAGACACTTAGATAAAACTGAATTTTATAATAGCCTGTTCTAGCGTAAAAGCTGAAATTCTCCTTTGCTTGTGAAATTTAATTATTTTTTAATGGAAAAGAGCTATCACATCTACTCCCTTTGTTTCACTTCTTGTAAGTATGCTGGAAACTTCCAAGTGTAAACATCTAGCTCACTGGAACTTCTGTCTAAATATCCCCTGGATAGCTTTCCCGACCTCTTTAACATGCACACACACACACAGACACACAGTTATGCAAGGATGCATACATGCGTATATATGCACCACATCCAACATAAACAGAAGCACACGTACTCATGCACCCAGAAGCTCACACACATACACTCCTACACGTGTGCACGAAGTCACACGTGAACACCTCAATACACATGCACACATGGTCTGTAATCCAAGTGGAGTTCACTTTTATATGTGGTGTGAGGTCTAGATTGAGGTGTTTTTGTCTCTCTGCTTTTGCATATAACTGTCAATTGGTTCTAGGATCACTGTTTGAAAAGTCTGTCCTTTTCCCATCAATTGCCTCGGTACCTTTGTCAAAATCTCAGCTGTCTGTTTTCTGTTCCATTGATCTGTGTATCTGTCCTCTCCCAAATACCACACTGTCTTGCCCACAGTAGGTTTATGATGCATTTTTAAGCAGCATGAATCCTCCAACTTTTTTTCTTTCTTCAAAATTGTTTCAAAAATCTGGTTCCTTCATTTTTCCCTGTAAGTTTTAGAATCCGCTCGTCCACCTCTATGAAGAATCCTGCTTAGATGTTGAATGGGATCGTATTTAATTTGTAGGTGATTTGAGGGTAACTGACTTAACTGCACTGTATCTTGCAGTCCTTGCTGGTAGTACGTCTCTTCATTTATTTAGGTCATGGTTGGTCTCTTTTGTCTGATTTTTGTGAGCTCCCTACAGTTTTGTTTCAGGAATATGTCCTTGCTTTGTTGATATTCAGGTCTAAACACATCCTGCTCCACCTATGTGGCTCTGTCCTTACTTCCCACCCACCCCCCATATTCACGTGGAGATCAGCTCTCTGCCTCTTTACGTGCAAAATTCTTAGTTCTTCTGCAGGTGAGAGATCACTTCCTCAGCCCCGATAATTCTCTCCTCCATGCCTAGGTAGGACAGGCTTATCTCTCTATAGCACTAAGCACCACGTAATGCCACTGCTTCTTTAGTTTGTTCTTTTTGGCCACCAGCCTGAATACTCTTTGAAGGAAGAGCTCAACCGTGATTTTGGATTGCGCATAACAGAGAAAGGGCTTAGTGAACAATCGTCGGTTATGGAAATGGGGAAATAAAGAAGTGCAGGGAAATGAAAGGAGGAAGATAAACTAATAGTTAATGAGGCTCTAGTCTGTGTCAATCACTGTGTCGGCAGAAATAGATAAAGTGATTGACTGATAGAGAAAAATTTAATTGACAGAAAGATAGTCACTAGGCAGTAAAACAGACAGACATAAAGATGTAGAGGGAGGGAGGAAGATAAAAGTAGGTGGATAGACAGATAAAGGCGAACAATCAGATGAATACACCAACAGACATGTATATGTAGATACACAAATGGATTGAAATACAGACAGGCATAGAGACTAAAAGATGGACAATTTCTAGATTAGATAAATAGACAGTAAGATAGACAAAAAATCAAGGAAAAGGGAGGTAGGCTGACAGCAAGATATTTATATGAATATATAGTGAGTCAGCTAAGCATATAATCAGATAGACACAAAGCCAAACTGAAAAGTAGAGAGATAGGTAAGTAGTCAGCTTGGCAGGTAGGTAGAAATAGAGAAGGGAGGGAGGGATACAGTTTAACTTAAGTTTAATCTTAACAAAATTCTAAGAAAGATATGGTATATTCCTCCCTTGTATAGATGAGGAAAAGATTGAAGGGGCTTTAGTGACCATCCAGAGGTCATTCTTACAGAGGATCGCAGTGCCCAGGTCTCATCAGTCTGGCCTTTTCTCTTTTGCTTCTCCAACTTCCATCACTGCCTTACCAACTGAGCCTTTCCTTTCTCTTGTTCCCTTCAGTTTCCAGGCTTGAGCCCACCTGTCATTTCTTATCTCATTGAATAGCTTCTGCAGAAAATAATATTTCAAGTAGATTGTATCTGTTGCTTCTGCTGCTAAGTCACTTCAGTCTTGTCCGACTCTGTGCGACCCCGTAGATGGCAGCACACCAGGCTCCCCCGTCCCTGGGATTCTCCAGGCAAGAACACTGGTGTGGGTTGCCGTTTCCTTCTCCGCTGCGTGAAAGGGAAAAGTGAAAGTGAAGTCGCTCAGTCATGCTCGACTCTTGGCGACCCCATGGACTGCAGCCCAACAGGCTCTTCCGTCCATGGGATTTTCCAGGCAAAAGTACTGGAGTGGGGTGCCAGTGCCTTCTCCAGAAGATTGTATCATGTGAGCACAAAGCAGAGCTCCGAAAGCCAGAAGTAGAATTAAAAGGAGGACTGTGGCTTTTTTAGACATTGTCCTATACTTGAGATTCTTTTCCCTTTCAGTAGTTTAATTATTCTGTAATACATGGATATTCTCATGTGCCTTAGAGAAATGTTCATATTGACACCTCAGGGACAGGCCATGTCCTGGTGCCATAGGTAATGCAGACATTCCTCCTTGACAGTCGTTTTGGATATTTCCAGCTGTGCTGCAAAGAACATCCTTATACGCACATCCTTGTGCACATGAGCATGCCTGACTCTATGAAAGATACCAAGAGGCAGAACTACATTTTAAAAACTTAGATACGGAACAAAATACTCTCCACTGACCTCACCACAAACCCCATATACTCCCCCTAGCGGTGGAAAAAATAACCCATTTCAACCCATCAGGGGTGATTTTTCCAAACTTAATTTTTAAATTAAATTTATTTATTTTTTAATTGGAGGATAATTGCTTTACAATGTTGTTTTGGTTTCTGCCATACATCAAGATGAATCACCTGTGGTGGTANGGTAAGCATTTCAGTGATGGCAACTCCATGAATCCCCAGGACTGCCTTCCTGCCTCCTGAATCTCCCTGTACCCTTATCTCCATTATCCTATTGGGGCTAGGGCTCCAGAGTCCTTTGTCTTTCTCTGTCTTTTTCTACAGTTGGATTCACTGTTTAAGGTTTTCCTCCATGTTTATAAATGACATTAGCCTATGACTTTTTCCTCTTTTCTTTTCTTTCTTTTGTAATTTTGACATCTGAATTATTCTCCCTTCATGTAGCAACTAGGAATCTAAGTTCAGCTATAAATCACCAGGCATTTGACTTACTTGGCTAGAACTGACAGGTATTTATATGAGAAGAATGATGGGAAGTCCAGAGAGGTGATGTCTAGGGGCCTGGGCAAAGTTCAGTGATACCGTCAGGATTGGACTTGTTACTCCACCAACTTGCATGTTGGGTCATCCTCTGGCTTTCTCAAAGACTGAAGTTGGCAGATATACTTGGAGATGGCATTTCCTTGCCTAAGGCAGAAAGGAGGAAGAAAGCCAGTGGGAAAGGACTGTGTCGATTAAGCCTGACCCCTTCTGTGGGAAAGCAGTGGCTTTCCCATAAACTCAGCACGGTTGATGCCTGTCTCTATCACGTAGACCTGAATCATTTAGTGCAGCTGCATTGGATTGGTGAATCGAGTTCAAGGAGGGGAGATTTCAGTGACCGACTCTGAACCACTTGGATTCATTACCCAGGAATGAACCCTAGGAATTCGTTACCTAGGAATACTGTCGGTCTCCAAATATCAAGGGTTCTCCACTGCAACCTGATAAACCAAGAGTTTAACAGTGGTAGGTGAGTAGGTATGGAGTAGGCAACAAGAAAATGAGTGAGCACTTTCCTATTTCTTTCTACATTCTTGATCCATCTTTCACTGTTACCAAATCTTTGTGTCTTTGTTTTCCTAGCATAGTACATGTCCATTCTCTACTCAGAAACTCCCAGTGGTTTCCCGCTGGCTTCATGTTAGAATCTAGCTTCTCACCTTGACAGCCCACAGGTCTGACTCTGACCTTTACCTGTAGTCACTATGCCAACAGCTCTCCTGCTTCTGGTATCCCTGGACCCAGAGACATAAAAATCTGTTTTTGCGTTTTGGCCTGTGCTTAGAGTGTCCATCCAGCTTGGAATGTCTTCTATTCAGCCTTCCTGAATCCTCAAAAACTCATCCTACATTTGGCCTTTTTCATTCTGCCAGGCAGAAGGAACTTACCCTTTCTAGTATTCTATTTTTTTATAAATCATATTATAGCATTTATATCAGTCTAAGTTGAATAATGGTTATTTTCATGTATACCTATTATATGGAGTAGGAACTTGGATTTAGTATTTCTATTTTATTTGTTCACTCAGCAGATTTATTTGACATCTGGCATATTCCAACTTGTGGTGATGTTAGTGCAAAAAAATAGGAACCCTGACCTTCAGGACAACCCTCACAGAGAGAGATGGGGAGGCACGTAGGTCAGCAGTGGCAGCCCAGGACCTACACACATACTTGAAGTGTTCCTTTCGTGTCAGTGAGACCATGGAAAGAGCCTGACCCTTTAGGCTTTTATTTTTAAGACTCTTTTAACTTGTTAGCAGGTTTACCTTTTCCCAGAAGACCTGGATAAAATGATTGAAATCAACAGGGGAAATATAAACTTGATTAATGAGTTGTTTAGATCTTTTTAAAACTTTGTTGATGGCACATTGGTCTGGTTCAGACATACATTTTATGCCTGTGTAACAGCTAGATTTGTGAGCCTGGAGAGTAAAAGCATAAATCCTTTAAAGCAAGAGAATCTTGCAAGCATTCCAATGCTGAAGGCTTCAATTGTGCAGGGAAGCTCTGCTGGAGATTTTCAAGGATGCAGATAATGCTCTGACATCCATGTGCCCTTAGAAGGTGATCATTCCTGATGTGGGCACCTTCCACAGTTCCACAGATATTACTGTCCTCTACAAGTGAGAATAAATAATGCCGTGTCTTGTGGCCTTAAAACTTTACTTCCCTGTTTAAGTATTATCTACAAAATGAGTGATTCTTATTCCTTGTGTATTCTCTAATTGTCTTCTCTTAATGTGAGTTCAAGGTAGGAAGCAGCATGGAAAGAACAGTCTGTAACTCTTTGGGGTTCATGAGCCTTGAGTGTGATGGTACCTATACAGCTGTTGCCATACTAAGAACTGTTGGCGATTTTTAGAGATTTAACCTATTAATGTATCATTTCCATGCACACAATAGAAAACCTCAATAGATCCTACACTCAGTACTATTAGCAAAAATATAAGTTTTAGGAGAGACTTTTTTCCATCTTTCCATCCTAGGAGANCATGAGCCTTGAGTGTGATGGTACCTATACAGCTGTTGCCATACTAAGAACTGTTGGCGATTTTTAGAGATTTAACCTATTAATGTATCATTTCCATGCACACAATAGAAAACCTCAATAGATCCTACACTCAGTACTATTAGCAAAAATATAAGTTTTAGGAGAGACTTTTTTCCATCTTTCCATCCTAGGAGAAAAATCATTAAAATGTATGACTGAGTGTCTACTAAGGAAATATTTTACTTCTGATCATACATTGATGTAAGTGCCGTATTTTAAAGGTGCTGGACATTTGGACCTCGGAATGTCTGAAGACCCCATACCATTATAATTTTTAAGTCACTTCAGTCATGTCTTACTCTGTGCAACCCCGCAGATGGCAGCCCATCAGGTTCCCCCATCCCTGGGATTCTCCAGGCAAGAACACTGGAGTGGGTTGCCGTTTCCTTCTCCAATGCATGAAAGTGAAAAGTGAAAATGAAATTGCTCAGTCGTGTCCTACTCTTAGCGACCCCATGGACTGCAGCCTACCAGGCTTCTCCGCCCATGGGATTTTCCAGGCAAGAGTACTGGAGTAGGATGATACCATTATAAAGCGTTGGTGAATAGCGACCTTAGGTCTAAGTGGGTCTTTGTGGGAGTCATTACTCTGCTACTGAGCTCTCTGATCTTCAGTAAAATGGAACAGAGCCACTTGCCTTGTGGAGCTATTGTCTGAATGAGAGTCAACCCACCTGTAAAGTCCTTAGTATACTCAGTGTCTTCCTGGGCCCGTGACAAATCGTAGTTGTTTTCCTCATTTAGCTATAGAGAGAATTTACACCCATGGGAAGACTGTTTTTCATTGTCCAGCTCCTTTCAAATAAATTGGAAAGCCAAGATGAAACGAGGAAATCTGTAATAAAATGCAGTCTAACAAATTGAATCCTACAGAAAGTCTAAACAGTAATTTCCACAGGAAAAAATAAATAGGGGAAGTTGTAAAGGTTTTCCTTCAAAAGAAGCATCAGGAATAGATTGATTCACAGGCAATATCTACCTAACATTTAAATGTCAGGTGACTCCAGTGCTACTTAGGCTGTTGCAAGAGAACTGAGAAAGAAGCGTATGGTTTTGCTCTGTGTATAGGATGTTAACCATAAAACTGTCAAATTTATACAAAAGATTGCACATAAAAATAAAAGCCATATATCAAGTTAATGCATTAATATGAAAATAGGAGTTTTAAATAAAAACTAGTGAATTGAAGAAAAAAGCACATAGGAAAAGAAATACCAACAAATGACTAAAGACTTATTTATTCTAGAAGTATGAGTAAAGTTTAACATTAGAAGTTAATTAATGGAATTCATTATATTAATAGATATTAAGAAAATTTATGTGAAAATCAACATCCATCCATAATAAAGCTACTCAATAAGCTATATGGGTACTTTCTAAATGTATGTACAAATATGTGTGTAGCCCAAAAGTCAGTAGCCAGCATCTTACTCAGTGTGGCAGTTCTACTAAAGTTAGGAGAAAAGCAAAAATGCCCATTACCTCTATGAATAATTAATAGTATATTGAATTAGTTCCGTCGGGCAAGAGAAGAAAGAGGCTTAAAACCTGAAAATTCAGAGTAAGACAATCTCTGTTTGCATAGGATGTGATTGTATATCTAGCAACATGAAAAATAAGGGGGAAAAGACCTAATGGATAAATTTCTATAAACACTAATTAAGAATTTAGTAAAAGAGCAGGATATAAATTTAACAGCCAGAAGTCAATAGTTTTGTTTAGAAATATGATAACCAGTTAACACACATATTGGGAGAAAAGATACTCTTTATGGATACTTAGGCATAAATATGGGGTTCCCTGGTGGCTCAGTGGTAAAGAACCCACCTACCTATGCAGGAGATATAGGTTCTATCCCTGGGTTGAGAAGATCCCCAGAAAAGGTAATGGCAACCCACTCCAGTAACTTGCCTGGGAAATCCCATGAACAGAGGTGCCTGGTGGGCTATAGTCCTTGGGATCACAAAAGAGTTGGACATGACGTAGTGACTAAACAATAGCCAAGGCATAATTTAAACAGATAAATACAGAAATAGACCCAATTGCATATGCAAACATACCATATAGCAGTGAAAGCATCTGAGATTAGAAGGGCTTCCCCAATGATGGGTTTTGCTCTTAAGTTGTGTTGAAACAGTTGGATAGACAGGAAAAATGCTAAAATCGAATCCATTCCTTACTTGATACGCCAAGATCAAGTCCAACTGCATCAATGCTTTCAATGTGAAAAATAAAAGCCTTTAATAGATAATTTTTAGAGCAGTTTTAAGTATACAGCAAAGCTGAGCAGAAGGTGTAGACTGTTACCATGTAACTCCTGGCCCCACACACATGGCCTCCACCGCTGTCAGCATCCCACACCAAGGCAATACGTGTGTTACAATCGATGAACTGACACTGGCCCATCCTTATTACCCAAAGTCCATAATGTCCATTAGGGTTCACTCTTGGTGTTGTGCATTTGTTGGTCTGAAACCTTGGGCATTCTCAGGGTGAAATCCAGAACTGGCCCACATTCTCGTATGTAATAAAACTAACTTACCCAAGCAAAGAGACAAATGCTTGGAGTGCTTTCTAGGAAGCTGGGCTGTCCTTTGTTTTAATTGATTATATAAACCTTAGGAGCTTATCATTTAAACTTGACATCAACTTGCTGATTTAATAAGAAACAAAAGCCTAATATGTAATAAAATGGGAGGAGAGTGCAGTTTTAGCCATATTTCCCAAAGCATGGAATGAGCCAGGCCCCCAGCCTCCACATGTGACACCCACAGTCGTGTGTGTGTGTGTGTGTGCACGCAAGGGAGAGCCTGAGAAATCGGTGTGTCAAGAGGACCTCTTCTGTGGCAGCTGCTTCTGTCTTCTCTGGTCGGGGTCCCTGTGAATGTAGCATGACAGAGTTTACGCTGTCACAGGGGTCCAGGCAGCACTACTGGGACCGGGCATGGCTAGGGCTGATCACGGGTCAGCAGGACACTGAGCCACACAGGAGACACCCCATACGTGGCAGGCAGTCCAGAGCGCCTGTGAGCGTGCAGAGCACCCTCTCAGGACTGTGACCTTGTGGAGGGAGGGAAGGAGGGAGTCAGGGTGTGAGGGGCTAGGCCGGGCTGCAGGGGCCCAGAGAGAAGGGCATGGGAAGCACCTCTGTGCTCTGGGCTTCCAAGTGACCTTTGAGAGGCTCCCAGCAGGAGAGCTGTCGGTCCAGTCTGTCTGCCTGTGGAGGAGAAGGTCAAGGGAGGGGGACAGCTCTCATCCCAAGGGAAAGACCAGGGTACATCTCAACAGTGCTGCCTGGCTCTCCCTTCTCAAACCTCCATCACCTCACGCACAGAGAGGAATCATGAAAATACCTACTCAATAGATAACAAGGACCTACTGGGTAGCACAGGGAACTGTATTCAATATCTTGTAATAACCTATAAAGGAAAAAATATCTGCAAAAGAATATATGTATGTATATCTGAATCACTTCACTGTACACCTAAAACTAACACAATATTGTAAATCAAATATATACTTCATTAAAAATAAATAAATCATATGTTAAAATGTATAACATTTTTAAATTAGCATACAAATTTTTTTTTAATACCTATCAAGGATAAAGAGCATGTTCCCCAACATGGTTTTAGTAAAATGCCTAGCCAGGGGCCTGGTCCTTGGAACATGGGCAGTGATTGGCCAGAAACAGAATATTCTGGCCAAAGCCCTATATTTTGCAGGGAGTGGACAGGGCCCAGGGATGGGCTTGGATGGTCACCTTGACCCCCCTCCTGAGTTCTCCCCAGGGTCCTACTGTGCATTTTCAGGCCTTTGTATCCATCTGGACTCAGGGACTGAGGTCCAGCTAGGAAAGAGGGTGTTGGTCATCCTGCCTGTGTCTGAGAGTGGTTGGGGGTGGGATGGTGGGGCACTTGGTGCCTCTGTTGCTCCTGGGAGCAGGCACCTGCCTGTCTGGGTGCACCCCTACATGTAATCAGTTAGCAAGCTTTCTGGGATGTCCAGCAGGACTGGCTGAGGGCAGCACGCACCCCTTCTGCCACCCAAGCTAGCTCTTCAGTGCTTCCAGAGGCGGCAGTTCTGCTCCTCGGTGGAGACCTGGGCAGGCGAGGGTGGTCCCCATCATCACAGGTTGGGTAATAGCTCACACTTACTGAGCATGCCCTGTGGGCCAGTGTGTTTCATGCACTAACTCCTTCAGACTTTAGACCAGCTAAGAGGTACCATTATAATTCTGATCCACCAATGAGGAAACTGAAACAGGATACCTGAGGCCTCACAGGAGTGGTGATGGAGCTATTTTGGCACCGAGAGAGGCTGATTCCAGGGTCAAGCCCCGTCCCTGGACTGCACTGCCTCTCCCAAGACAAAGCCACAGTGGAAAGAGCTTGGCATGCCTCTGTCCCCAGGACAGTAGGCAAGACCCTCAGAGAAGTTCTGTCCAGGGGCAAGATACAAAGCCTGGACATGGCCTCCCTGGTCCTCACAGGGTTAGGACAGGCCAGGGGTGCCTTGGCCATGAAGGGTGGGTCGTGGGGCCCAGCAGTGCTCTCTGGAGGATTGGCGTGAGGGGGGCGGGGGTGAGGATGGCCAAGATGGCTGGGAGCCCACGTCCCCATCGGCCTGGCTCCTTCTGTGGCATCACAGTGCCTGACTGTGGGGCCTCGGTGTGGTGGGGGCATTAGATTTAAGAAATAAGTCTTGGATTTCCCTGGTGGTCCAATGGTTAAGAATCTGCCTGCCAATACAGGGGACATGGGTTCAGTCCTTGGCCCAGGAAGAGTCTAAGGCNCCCCATCGGCCTGGCTCCTTCTGTGGCATCACAGTGCCTGACTGTGGGGCCTCGGTGTGGTGGGGGCATTAGATTTAAGAAATAAGTCTTGGATTTCCCTGGTGGTCCAATGGTTAAGAATCTGCCTGCCAATACAGGGGACATGGGTTCAGTCCTTGGCCCAGGAAGAGTCTAAGGCCATGCTGCAACTACTGAAGGCTACTTGCCCTAGAGCCCATGCTCTGCAACGAAAGAAGACACCACCAGGAGAAACCTATGCACCGTGCCTAGAGAGTAGTCCCCACTCGCTGCAACTAGAGAAAGCCCACACCCAATAGCAAAGACCCAGCACAGCCAAAAATAAATAAATGATAGTTTTTTAATAAAAGAAAGAAGTCTTCAAGGGGACATGTACATTAACCTCTTGCTGCACCAATGTTTATACTTGAATGTGGTGAAAAGTTCTTTTGAAGTCCACCCTTTAATTTCTGTCTGTGCAGAGGACAAGGCATGGAGGAGGAGGTGTGGCACGAGTCTTCATCACAGCACTGGTCTCAGCACAGGGCCTTGGTGTGAGTGTAGAAATGGTGCAAGCTGAGTTGTATATATACAGTGGCCCAAAGGTGGAAACAACCAAGTGTGCTGCTACGGGTGAATGGCTACACAAGGTGTGGTCTATCCATACAATGGAATGTTATTCAGCCTTGTTGTGGCCACATGGTATATCCTCCCAAAATTCACATGCTGAAGCCCTAACCCACCAATGTGATGATATTAGAAGGTGAGGGAGGTAATGGGGTTTAGATGAGATTGTGAGGATGGAGCCCCCATGCTGCTATTTGTGTCCTTGCCACATGAGGACCCAGGGAGAAGGTGGCATCTGCAGCCAGAATATGGGCTCTCAACAGATGCCAAATTTCCCAAGATACCACCACCTTGATCTCAGACTTGCCAGCGTCCAGAACTATGAGAAATCCATGTCCCTTGTTTGAGCCATCCAATCTATGGCATTTTCTGACAGCATCCCCAACTAAGATGAGCCTTAAAATGGAAAGAAATCCCAACACTTGCTACAACACACATGCACCTTGGAAGACCCCATGCTGAGCAAAATAAACCAGTCAACAGGGGATAAATATTGTGTGATTTGTTAAGAGGATCCCGGAACTGTCAAATTTAGAAACAAAGTAGAGCGATGGTTTCCAGGGGCTGGGAGAGGGAGTTCATGTTCAGTGGGGCAGAGTTTCCATTGGACAACATGAAAAAGTTCCAGAGATGATGGTGGTGATGATGGAGGCATAATAATGTAGAATATATTCAGTGTAACTGAAATGCACTCTTAAATAGTTAAAGTGGTAATTTCATGTTATATATGTTATAATGATTAAAAATATGCAAGCTTCAGTGTATTGATGGGGTACTTACTATTAAGGTTGAAAACAGCTCTGTGATGGGAAAAGGATACTCCCTGAAATATAAGTACTATACAAAGAGGAAATTTGAGATACTACTCCCCTTGCAGAAGCCCCCATGTTTAGGAGGTGATGGCCGCCTGATAGGCAGGTGGCCAAGGAGAAAACGAGCCTGATTCAGTCGGCCAAGCCCCAGGTGCGCCTCCGATGACACGAAGCAAAGCCTCAGCCTCTGTCTGTCAGGAGAGTAACGCGCTTTTATCTTCTGCTTTGTCCTCCAGGTGGAAGTGACCAAAGAAGTGGCTCTCCTGGCCGAGTTCCCGGTACATGGAGAGAAGGAAGACAGCAATCTCCTAATTGGAACCATATACATTAGGTCAAATCATTTTCTTATTGTCAAGCCACACCAACCCCAAAATCACACCCCAGTCAGAGCCATGTGCAAGCTGGTGTAGGGACAGTGAGTGTCTGACATCACAGACACCACTGTCTTGTTCCTTCATCCTCATGGCCTGGCACCTTCAATGAGCTTACTTCCCCAAGTCTTACAGATGCTCAGGTGGACTCAGAGAGGTAACACAGCATGTCATGTCTTATCACAGGGGCCGAGCTAGGGTTGGGATTAGGCCAGCAGTTCTGGCTCTAAAGCAACAGCAGTCAGCATGGACCTAGCGCTCAAGCAGAGCACATCCAAGTGAAAAAGAAACAGGGGATTCTCATCAGTAGCATGGGATTTAAACTCACCCCCATGGCTTGCAAAGTTAATTAGATGCTCACCAGGATAATATTTTCCATCATTTATACCTAGCTAACTTTCTGTGAAGGTCCAGATAGTAAATATGTTTGGTTCTGTGGATCTTAACAGTTTCTGTTTTAACTGCTTGACTCAGCCACATGCAAAAATGACCACAGATAGTATGACAGGGAGTGGGCAGG
>SJYA01002789.1:446785-461669 GCA_006410615.1 Neotragus moschatus
TCTTGCTCCCCTGATAGGCACATTACTCCAGGGCTTCCAGCCCCATGTTTTCAGTAACATGGACTAAATGGAATTGCTTTGAAGAGGCATCCCCCACAGCTTGTGGGTGGACTTCTTAAGGGAGTATGTGATGTAGGTAGTAATGCAATGGTGAGATTAGAAATGAAGCAAGATTAGCTCAGTTGATTATTTATTAAAACTGAGTGATGCAGTGTTCATTGCAGCACTGTTTACAATAGCTTGGACATGGAAATAACTTAGATGTTCATTGGCCAATGAATGGATAAAGAAGTTGTGGTACATAGACACAATGGAATATTACTCCACTATAAAAAGGAACACATTTGATTCAGTTCTAATGAGGTGGATGAATCTGGAGCCTATTATACAGAGTGAAGTAAGCCAGAAAGAGAAAAACAAATATTGTATATTAATGCATATATATGGAATCTAGAAAGATGGTACTGACAATCCTACATGCAGGGCAGTAAAGGAGCCACAGACATAAAGAACAGACTTTTGGACTCAGTAGAAGAAGGAAAAGGTGGGATGATTTGAGATAAAAGCACTGAAACATATATTACCATATGTAAAATAGATAGCCAGTGGAAGTTTGAAGTATGATGCAGGAAACCCAAAGCCAGTGCTCTGTGATGACCTGGAGGGGCAGGTTGGAGAGGGAGGTGGGGGCAGTTTGGGAGAAAGACGACACAGGTATGTCTATGGCTGATTCATGTTGATGTATGGCTAAAACCCTCACAATATTGTAAAGTAATTATCCTCCAATTAAAATAATTTTTTTTAAACTGGGTGATAGATGCAAATAGATTCATTATAGTCTTCTGTGTATTTCTAGATGCTTATACAGCTTTCCATAACAATAATTTTAAAGCAGCATTGATAAACTTCTGCTTCCAGCCAAGATGGGTTAGGAAATGGGTTTACCCTCATACTTGAGGAAAAAGGAGAGAGCAGTGTGTAAGAAATAAGGCCCTAAACTGTAGACATGAAGGTCAGTGATCCCTGAAAGATGGGAAACATACAAGGTACTACTACCTGTGATAGCTGATCTATCAACCTTGAGAGTTTCCAATATGTGGTGTGAAGAGAAGGATCCAAGATGGAGGCCAGCCAGCTCCCTATCATGAGGAGTCAGAGCTGGGAGTCAGGGAAGTGAAGGAGATCGGAATACAGAGAGGAGATGAACAGGGAGAAGACAGCAATGAACCAAGGGTTCCCTCTGCCACTCAGCCTGTGTGTGCGGAAGTTACATGCAGCTAGGGAAAGAACCAACTAAGATTAGAGGGAACCCACCACCAACACAGCCCACCACCAACACAGCCACGAACAGTGTCTGTACCAACAGATCAAACAGGAAAAGTATTGAGTGTGATTTCTAAAAGGATCTTGCCTCAGTAACGGTAAATAATTAACTGTGGAGTAAAAACTGCCCTGGTCACACCTAACCAGAAAAAAGTGAAAATTTTAGTCACTCAGTCATGTCTGAATCTTTGTGACACCATAGACTGTAGCTGTCTGTGGAATTCTCCAGGCAAGAATACTAGAGTGGGTAGCCATTCTCTTCTCCAGGGCATCTTCCTGAACCAGGAATTCTCCTGCATTGCAAGCATTTTTTTTTTTTTTTTAACCATCTGAGCCACCAGGGAAGCCCCAACAGACCATGTAAGTGAGACCAAAAGGATCAAATTATTTCCAAGAAATGTAACTACATTCCAGAACAAAGCTGAGTTATAGTTGTTGGAATATAAACTCATTTAGCACCAAACTAAAATTCACATTGTCTATCATCCAGTCAAAAGTTAACAGAGGGGACCTCCCTGGTGTCCCAGCAGTTGAGAATTTGCCTTCCAATGCAGGGGTTGCCATTGGATGTGGGTTTGATCCCTGTTCAGGAAACTAAGATCCCACATGCCACAGAGCAACTAAGCTTATGTGCCACAACTCCAGAGCCCACATACCACAATGAAGAGCCAGCATAGCCCCCCCCAAAAAAATGAGCAGAAATGCAAAGATGTGGGAAAGCATGACCCATAGTGAGAAATTATTCAATCAAAACCAACCCAGAGCTAACACAGAAGTTAGGACAGTCAGACAGGACGTTAAGAGTTACTAAAAGTTGTAAAAACAGCAGAGGTGGATAAATTGTATTCTGTATGTTCAAAAATTTAAGTAAAGGTGTAGAAATATTTTTAAAGACCTAAGTCAGACTTTCAAATATGAAAACTACATGAGATTAGAAATTAACTCAATGGGATTAAGAGCAGATTGAATGTTATGGAAAAACAAAGATTAATCAGCATAGAGACACAACAATAGAAACTACAAAATGAAGCAGAAAAAGTAGAATCAAAGAAATTTAAAATGTGTCAGTGAGCTGTGGAAGAAATGTAGTCAGCCTAAAATATGTGTAATTGGAAGAGGAGCGTGAGGGATGAAAAAATAAATGAAGAAACTAGCAGTACTTANCAGCATAGAGACACAACAATAGAAACTACAAAATGAAGCAGAAAAAGTAGAATCAAAGAAATTTAAAATGTGTCAGTGAGCTGTGGAAGAAATGTAGTCAGCCTAAAATATGTGTAATTGGAAGAGGAGCGTGAGGGATGAAAAAATAAATGAAGAAACTAGCAGTACTTAGGGGAAACTTCATCAGTCATCTTGTTAGAAAAGAAGCACGGTCTCAAATCAGTGACCTCAGTTTCCACCTTAAAAACTAGCAAAAGAAGAGCAAATTAAACCCAAAGCAAGCCGAAGCAATGAAACAATAAAGGTCAGAGCAGAAATAATGAATAAAAACAATAGAGAACTCAATGAACTCAAGAGTAAATTCATTGAGATCAATAAAACTGGTAAACCTCCAGCCAGATATCAGGGAAAGTGAAGATAAATTCACAACATAAAGAATGAGATTGCCTCAGTACAGATTGTATAGACATTAAAACTTTTATAAGGGAATATTATGGACAAGTTTAAACCAATAATTACAGCTTATGTGAAATTGACAAATTCCATAAAAGGTACAAACTACCAGAGCTGATGCAAGAAAAAGTAAGTAATTTGGATATATATATATCTCTTAAAGTGATT
This sequence comes from Neotragus moschatus, assembly GCA_006410615.1. Taxonomy (NCBI): domain Eukaryota; kingdom Metazoa; phylum Chordata; class Mammalia; order Artiodactyla; family Bovidae; genus Neotragus; species Neotragus moschatus. The sequence goes on from SJYA01002789.1 coordinate 449,894, forward strand.
TAATTTGGAGTTAAAAGCCTTCACACAAAGAAAACAGCAGGCACAGATACTTCACTGATAAATTCTACCACACATAGAAGAAATGATAGCAGTTTTATACAACTCTTCCAGAAAATCAAAGAAGAGCTATACTTAGCATTTCATTCTATGTGGCCAACATTACCCTGATACAAAACCAAACAGCTCAGAGCAGATCATCTTCCTGAAGATCAGTGTGAAAACCCTAAACAAAATTTTGGCATATTGAATTCAGTAATATATAAACAGTATAATATATCATGACCAAGTGAATTTTATTCCAAGAATGCAAAACTAACATTCAAAATAAATTTGATTTACCATATTGTCAAACCAAAACACAGAAAACTATATGATCATCTCAATAGGTATGTAGAGTCTTTGACAGAATCCAACATTCATTCCTGACTTAAAAAAAAAAAAAACACTCTCAGAAAACTAGGTATAGAGGATACTTTCTCAATGTAATTTAGAGTATTTACAAAGCAAACAAGGAAACAAAAGCCCTGCAGCTACCAAGATATTTGTGAAAGAAAGAATGCTTTCCACCTAAGACCAGGAATAAGACAAGAACGCCAACTCTCACCACTATATTCAACATTTCCCTGGAGATTCTAGCCAGTGTAGTCAAGCAAAATATAATTTTAAAAACCATCCAGATTGAAAAGGAAGAGTAAGCTATCTCTAGTCAAAGAATGCATTGTGACCTATGTATAAGATCCAGTGGAATTACAAAAATTATTGCAACTATTAAGTGAGTTCAGCAGTGTTGCAGGATATAAGATTAATATACAGATATAAATTCCATTTCTATATATTTGCAATGAATAACTGGAAACTGAAATTTTGAAAAATAACTTTTTCAATAGCATCAAAAGATATACTAAGGATAAACCTGACAACAGTGTGTAAGACTTACACACTGAAACTATAACACATTGCTTACAGAAATGAAAGACCTAAATGGAGAGATGTTGCACATCCATGGCATCTCAATATTGTTCATTCTCCTCTAATTGATCTTAAACTCAGTACAATCGCACTCAAAACCTCAGCAGAAAACTTCACACACCTGTGGGCACGTTATCTTTGACAAAAGATAAGGAATCTACAATGGACAAAAGACAGCTGCTTCAGTAAGTGGTGCTGGGAAAACTGGACAGCTACATGCAAACGAATGAAACTAGAACACTTGCTAACACCATACCCAAAAATAAACTCAAAATGGATTAAATACTTAAATGTAAGGTCAGAAGCTACAAAGCTCTTAGAGGAAAATATAGGCAGTATACTCCTTGACATAAATCACAGCAAGATCCTCTGTGATCAACCTCCTAAAATAATGGAAATAAAAATAAATGGGACCTAATTAAACTGAAAAGCTTTTGCATAGAAAAGAAACCAATAAGCAAGATTAAAAGACAACCCTCAGAATGGGAGAAAATAGTTGTGAATGAAACAACTGACAAAAGATTAATATATAGAAAAATACAAGTTTAAACAGCTCAATATTAGGAAAACAAACAGCCCAATCAAAAAATATTGAAGACCTAAATAGGAATAGGCATTTCTCCAAAGAAGACATACAGATGGCCAATAGACACATGAAAAGATGCTCAACATCACTGATTATTAGAGAAATGCAAATCAAAACTACAAAGTGTCACCTTACACCAATCAGAATGACCATCATCAAAAAATCTACAAACAGTAAGTGCTGAAGAGGATGTGGAGAAAAGAGAACCCTCCTACCCTGTTGGTTTCAAAGTAAACTGATACAGCCATTACAGAAAACAGTATGGAGACTCCTTAAAAACTAGAAATAAATCTATCATGTGGCCCAGCAACCCCACTACCTAAGAAAACCATAGTTGAAAAAGACACTTGTATCCCAGTGTTCATAGCAGCACTGTTTACAATAGCCAGGACATGGACGCAACCTAGTCATCATCCACAGATGAATGGATAAAGAAGCTGTGGTACATATGTGCAATGGAATATTTATTATTCGGCCATAGGAAAGAATGGATTTAAGTCAGTTCTAGTGAGATGCATGAACCTAGAGCTTGTTATACAGAGTGAAGTAAGTCAGAAAGAGAAAAATATAGTGTATTAACACATGTATATGGAATCTAGAAAAATGATATTGATGAACCTATTTGCAGGGAAGGAATGGAGACGCAAATGTACAGAATGGACTTGTAGACACAGTGAGGGAGGGAGTAAGTGGGACAAATGGAGAAAGTAGCATCAGCATACATGTACACCATCAGGTATAAGATGGATAGCTGGTGAGAAGTTGCTGTGTGGCACAGGGAGCCCAGTCTGGTACTCTGTGATGACCTGGAGGGATGGGATGGGGGAGGGGAGGGAGGCTAAGGAGGAAGGGGATATACGTATAATTATGGTTGATTTGTGGTGGTGTATGGCAGAAACCAATGCAACATTATAAAAAATTTTCTTTTAATATTTAAATTAAAAAACAATAGAATGGAAAAAAATCTCAGCAGGCATTTTCTTGAAAAATTTGGCAGGCTCCTTTAATATTCAAAGAGAAATGCAGGAACCTAGAATTTAAAAAAAAGAACTTTGAAAATTTAGAACAAAGTTATAGGCTAACCATATTTGTTGTTAAAACTCATTATGACAGTTTGTAATCAAATGAGGGTGGAACTAGCATAAATATAGAGAAATATATCAATGAAACATTGGTGAGTCAAGAAATATCAATAGTTCACATATACTGACTCCTGAAATCCAGTAAAGAAACAGACAGTTTAGTGCGGAAAAAGTAATCTTCTCAACAAATGATGGTGAAATAATTGCATACTCATGTAAAAAAAAAAACCCACTTTGATTTATACCTCACACATATATAAAAAGTACTTCAAAATGGGTGATAGATCTAAAGGTAACACCTAAACCTGAAAAACAAATTAGAAAAAATGAATAGGAAAAAATTTTAATGGCCTTAGGTTAGACAGAGTTCTTTTTCCAGCTTTGTTGAGATCTAACTGACAAAATTGAAGACGGCAACAGCACCCCACTCCAGTACTCTTGCCTAGAAAATCCCATGGACGGAGGAGCCTGGTAGGCTGCAGTCCATGGGGTCGCAAAGAGTCGGACACTACTGAGCGACTTCACTTTCACTTTTCACTTTCATGCATTGGAGAAGGAAATGGCAACCCACTCCAGTGTTCTTGCCTGGAGAATCCCAGGGACGGGGGAGCCTGGTGGGCTGCCATCTCTGGGGTCGCACAGAGTTGAAAACAACTGAAGCGATTTAGCAGCAGCAGCAGCAGCAGCTAACAAAATAACAAGATATTTAAAGTGTATACTTGGTGAACTGATATATGTATATACTGTGAAAGTATTTCCTTACCAAGTTAATTAACACATCCTTCAACTGCCTTTTTCCTTTCTTCGTGAGAACATCTATGTTCTACCCTCTTAGCAAATTTCAATTATGCAATACAGTGTTATCAACTGTAGCAACCACATTATACTTTAGCTCCTCAGACCTTTTTCATCTTATAGTGGAAAGTTTGTACCCTTTTACCAACCTCTCCCTATTTCCCCCACCCACCAGCCCTGGGAACCATTTCTCTACTTTCCATTCCTATAAGTTCAACATTTTTTTTTAAGATTCCGTATATAAGTGAGATCACATATTATTTGCCTTTGTCTGGCTTAGATCACTTAGCATAATGCCCTCTCAGTCAGTTCAGTTCAGTCGCTCAGTCGTGTCCGACTCTTTGTGACCCCATGAATCGCAGCGTGCCAGGCCTCCCTGTCCATCACCAACTCCCAGAGTTCACCCAATTTCTCATGTACATCGAGTCATTGATGCCGTCCAGCCATTTCTTAATGCCCTCTAATTTCACCTATATTGTTGCAAATGACATGATTTCCTCATTTTTAGCTCTGGATAATATATTTTATATACATATATATATATATCTCATTTATCCATTCATTCATCAATGGACATTTGTGTTATTTCCATCCCTTGGCTATTATGAATAAATGCTGCAATGAACACAGTAGTACAGATATCTCTTGGAGATAATGCTTTTGTCTCCATAGGATAAATACTCAGAAGTGGGATTTCTAGATCATATGGTAGTTCAATTTTTAATTTTTTGAGAAACCTCCATACTGTTTTCCATAGTGACAGTAGCAATTTCCATTCCCACCACCAACGGATAAGTGTTATCTTTTTTCATATCCTTGCCAGCATTTATTGATATGAAGTGATATCTCATGATTTTGATTCACATTTCTGATGATTAGTAAAGTCAAGCACATTTTGATATATTTATTGGCCATTTTTATGTCTTCTTTGGAAAAATGTCTATTTGGCCCTTCGCACATTTTAAAAATTGGATTATCTGGAGTTTTTTGCTCCTGACTTGAATATTAACTCCTATGGTTTACAAACATTTTCTCTCATTCCGTAGGTTGCTTTTTTATCTTGCTGATGGTTCCTTTGCTGTGTAGTTTTATAGTTCAATGTAGTCCCACTACTTATTTTTACTTTTCATGTCGAACCTAAAAATTATTGCCATCACAGATGGCAAGGTGATAACTCTCTAATTTTCTTCTGAGAGTTTTACAGCTTCAGGTCTTTGCATTTCCATCTTTAATTCATTCTAGCTGGTTTTTGTGTTTGGTGTAAGGTGATGGTCCAGTTTCATCCTTTTGCATGTCCAGTTTTCCCAGTACCATTTATTGAAGAAACTGTCCTTTCCCCAGTGTATATTCTTGGTACCCCTGTTGAAATTAGTTGACCTGCATGTGTAGGTTTAGTTATGGGGCTCTGTATTCTATTCCACTGACCTATATGTGTGTATTTATGCCAGTATCATACTGTTCTTAATACTATAATTTTGTAATATAGATTGAAATTAGAAAGTAGGATGCCTCTAGCTTTGTTCTTTCTCAGGATTACTGTGTCTATTCAGGGTCTTTTGTGATTTCATACAAACTTTAGGGTTTTTTTTTTCCTATTTCTGGGTAAAATACCTTTGTAAATTTTATTGGCATTGCAGTGAATCTGTAAATGCCTTTGGAAAGTATAGACATTTTAACAGTATTAATTCTCTCAACTTAATGGAATATCTTTCCATTTATTTGTGTCTTCTTCAGTTTCTTTCATCAAAGTCTTATAGTTTTACGTGTACAGATCTTTCACCTGTGTGGTTAAATTTATTCCTAAATATTTTCTTGGTTTTTTTGATGCTATTATAGTTTTCCTTTTTGATAATTTGTTGGTGGTATATATAAATACAACTGATTTTTTTGTATATTAATTTCGCATCCAGGAAATTTATTGAATTTGTTTATTAGGTCCAACAGCATTTTGGTGCAGTCTTTATAAAATAATATTTTTTATAAAGATCACATCATCCGCAAATAGAGACAATTTTGCTGCTTCTTTCTGATTTTTATGCCTCCTTTTATTTCTCTTTCTTGTCTAATTACCCCTGCTAGGACATCCAGTACTATGCAGAATAAAAGTGGTGGAAGTGGGCTTCCTTGTCTTATTCCTGATCTTAGAGGAAAATCTTTCAGCTTTTCACCATTGAGTATGATGTTAGCTGTGGGCTTGCCCCTGTATGGCCTTTATTATGTTGAGGTATGTTTTGTTTATAGTCATTTTGTTGAGAGTCTTTATCACAAAAGGAAGTTGATTTTTGTCAAATGCTTTTCCTACATCTGTTGAGATGATCTATTGGTGATATAGATATCCATGATATGTTATTTATTCTCTGTTTCATCGATGTGATATATCACATGGATAGATTTGTGGGCATTGAAGCATCTTGCATCCCTAGAATAAATCCCACGTGGTCATGGTGTATAATCCTTTTAATGTATTATTAAATTCAGTTTTATAATATTTTGTTGAGGAATTTTACATTTATGTTTATCAGGGATGTTGGTCAAAACCATTCTTTTCTTGTAGTGTCTTTGTCTAATTTGGGTATCAGGGAAATGATGGTCTGATAAAATGATTTTGAAAGTATTCCTTCTTCCTCTGTTTTTTTGGAAGAGATGGAGAAGGATTAATTCTATGTTAAATGTTTGCTAGAATTTGTGAGTGAGACCATCTAGTCTTGGACTTCTCTGTGTTGGGAGGCTTTTGAGTAATTCAGTCTCTCCTTGCTAGCAGTTAGTCTATTCAGATTTTCTATTTCTTCATGATTAAGTCTCAATAAGTTTTATGTTTCTAGGAATTTTTCCATTTCCTTTAGGTTGTCCAATTTGTTGGCATATATTGCTCATAGCAGCCTCTTATGATCCTTTGTATTTATGTGGTCTCGGTTGTAATGTGTCCTCTTTAACTTATAATTTTATTTATTTAAGTTTTCTCTTTTTTTCAGTTCAGCTCAGTTCGGTCACTCAGTCATGTTTGACTCTTTGCAACCCCATGGACTGTAGCATGCCAGGCTTCCCTGTCCATCACCAACTCCCAGAGTTTACTCAAACTCGTGTTCATTGAGCCAGTGATGCCATCCCACCATCTCATCCTCTATCATCCCCTTCTCCTCCTGCCTTCAATCTTTGCCAGCATCAGGGTCTTTTCAAATGAGTCAGTTCTTCACACCCAGCCAAAGTATTGGAGTTTTCAGCTTCAGCATCAGTCCTTCCAATGAATATTAAGGACTGATTTCCTTTAGGATGGACTGGTTGTATCTCCTTGCTGTCCAAGGGACTTTCAAAAGTCTTCTCCAACACCACAGTTCAAAAGCATCAATTCTTCGGTGCTAAGCTTTCTTTATAGTCCATCTCTCACATCCATACATGACTCCTGGAAAAACCATAGCTTTGACTATAGACAGACCTTTGTTGGCAAAGTAATGTCTCTGCTTTTTAATATGCTATCTAGGTTGGTCATAACTTTTCTTCCAAGGAGCAAATGTCTTTTAATTTCATGGCTACAGTCACAGTCCACAGTGATTTGGGAGCCCCCCAAAAATAATGTCTGTCACTGTTTCCACTGTTTCCCAATCTATTTGCCATGAAGTAATAGGACCAGATGCCATGATCTTAGTTCTTTGAATGTTGAGTTTTAAGTCAGCTTTTTCCACTCTCCTCTTTCACTTTCATCAAGAGTCTTTTCAGTTCCTCTTCACTTTTTGCCACAAGGGTGGTGTTATCTGCATATCTGAGGTTACTGATATTTCTCCTGGCAATCTTGATTCCAGCTTGTGCTTCATCCAGCCCAGCATTTATCATGATGTACTCTGCATATAAGTTAAGTAGTCTAACTAAAGATTCATCTGTTTTATCTTTTCAAAAAAAATCTCTAAGTTACATTTATTTTTCTATTGCTTTTCTGCTTTATATTTTATTTATTTCTACTCTGATATTTGCTTTCTTTCCTTTTACTATGGATTTAGTTTTATTCCTTTTCTAGTTCCTTGAGGTATAAAGTTAGGTAATTTCATTGAGATCTTTCTTTTTTCTTAATTTAAGCACTTATCATTAAAAATGCCCCTCATAGAACTGCTTTTATAGCAAATCATATGTTCTGTTCTGTGTTGTGTTTCCATTTTAATTTGTTTCAAGATTTTTTTTTTTCTCTTTTGGTTTCTTCTTTTACTCATTGATTGTTCAGGAATATGTATTTTAATCTCCACATATTTGTGAATTTTCCAGTTTTCTTCTTGTATTTGATTTCTATTTTTATATCAATGTGATCAGAAAAGATACATGGCATGATTTCAGTCTTCTTAATTTTTTAAGACTTATTTTGTGGCCTGATATATCTCTGTCCTGGAGAATCTTCCATGTACCCTTGAGAAGAATATATAATCTGTTGCTGTTGAATGGGATAGTCTGTGTATGTCTGTCAGGACTCCATGTTCTGAAGTATGTTTAAGTACGAATGTTCCTTTATTGTGTTTTATCTAGATGATTTATCAGGTGTTGAAAGTGTGATACTGAGGTGCCCTGCCATTAATGTATTGCTGTGTATTTCCCTCCCTTCAGATTTGTTAATATTTGCTTTATATAGTCAGGTCCTCCTGACTATATAAAGGGTACATAGTTGGGTACATAGTTATTTGAAAATTTTATGTAATCTTGATGAATTTACCTCTTTATCATCATATAATAATCTTTTTTATCATTTGTTACCATTTTTGGCCTAAAGCGTTTATATATATATAATATCACTATCGCAATATCTTTGTCCCTTCATTTTCAATCTCTGTGTGTCCTTAAAGCCAAAGTGAATCTCTTATAGGCAACATATAGTTGGGTATTATTTTTTCATTCATTCAGCCACTCTTTGGATTCAAAAATTTAGTCCTTTTACACTCAAAGTAATTATTGATAGATAGAGACTTACTATTGCTGTTTTGTTTGTTGTTCTCTGATGTCTTTTTAAAAATTCCTTTGTTCCTTTTCCCTCTTCTGCTGTCTTCCATTTTGATTTGATGATTTTCTATAATGATATTCTTTTATTTTTACTTTATCTTTTGCATATCTATATATAGGCTTTTGCTTTGTGATTATCATGAGGCTAACATAAAACATATTTGTGATAGTCTATTTTAAGCTCATACAACTCAACTTTGAACACATGCAAAAGCTCTACATTTTTACACTCCTCGATATGTCATATTTTTATGTTAGATTTTCTTTATACATTCTATTTTTGTTAACAAATTTATTGTGATTATTTTTAATATTTTTGTCTGAATCTTGATGATAGGATTATATGTGATTCACCTACTACCATGACAACATTAGAGTATTCAAATTTTAGCTATATGTTTACCTTTATTAGTGAGTTTAATACTTCATATGTTTTATGTTACCAATTAGCATTCTTTTGTTTCAGCTTGAACTTCCTTTAACATTCCTTTTAAAGCTGGTCTAATGGTAACAAAAGCATTCAGCTTTTGTCTGGAAAACTCTTTATCTCTCCGTTAATTCCAAAGGACAACTTTGCTGAGTAGAGTATTTTTGGTCAGCAGTTTTTGCCTCTCAGCACTTTGAATACCATCCCACCATTTTTTTCTAGCTTGCAAAGTTTTGCCGAAAAATTTGCTGATAGTCTTACAGAAGTTCCCTAGTGCATAACACATTGCTTTTCTCTTGCTGCTTTAAAGATTCTCTCCTTGTGCTTAACTTTTAAGTTTCATTACATTGTGTCTCAGTGTGGGTCTATTTGGATTGAGCTTGTTTGGAATTTTCTGGGCTTCCTGGATCTGTATGTTCCTCCCCCTACATTAGGGAAGTTTTCAGCCATTATATCTTTGAATAGACTTTCTGCCCCCCTTTTCTCTCTTATTTTCAAACCCCTGTAATGTGTAATTGAACATCTTGATTGTGTCTCCTAAAAGCTCTCTTCACTCTTTTTCATTCTTTTTTCTTTTTCCTCCCCTGATTGGATGAATACCATGCTCTGTCTTCTGGTTCATTGATCCTTTCTTCTGTTTGATCTGGTCTAATGTTGAACCTCTCTGTTGAATTTTTCAGTTCAGTTATTGTATTCTTTAGCTTTGTGATTTCTCCTTAGTACTTTGTTATCTTTGCTTTTTACTGAAATGCTAACTTTCTTTAGGTATTACTCCCTTGACCTCAGTGAGCAACTTTATGGCCATTATTTGGAATTCTCTGTCATGTAAATCACTTATATCCATTTCACTAAGATCTGTTTTTGGAGATTTATCTTGTTCTTCTGTTTGAAACATATTCTTCTGTTTCTTCATCTTCCTCGACTCTGTATGTATTAGATAAAACAGCCACCTTCTTCTCCAAAAGTCTTGACAGGGTGATCTTGTGCAGTTAAATTAGTCTTATCATTTAGCCCAGCCCAAGCTTTTAACTGTCTTTCAAAACTTTGTGATTTTCCAAGCTACTTTTTTTGCACTTAGTGGCTCCCAGTAGTTGAGAATGTGCCAAGATTGTCAGTGTTCCAAGGGAAGGATCATAGTTAGCACCTAGATGCAGGCCAATTGGAAGATGAACCCATAGGCACCACCTGGGAAAGTATATAGTTAAGACCCTTCCATGGACAAACTTAGAGATGGGTAATTTTTTCCTGCTTCCTCTGTGCCAAGCCTGGGTATATAGCTATGGGGTGTGTATGTTGGGGCAGAGTTTAGGGAATTCTCCTATACCCACTAAGAACTGCTTCTTCATTTGCTTCAGTCCCATGGGACTTACAAATGCAAATCCTATTGGCTGTCAGACTGAAGAGGTCCTAGGTTCTATTCCTCAATCAGCAGTCTCAAAATATAGGGTTCTAGGCATGTGTTCCTTCCAGGGAGATACTGATTTCTTGTTGTTGGATCAGGCTGGAGGAAGAAGATGAAGAAAGTGTCCATCAGTATCACCAGGCTCTGGGGAAGATTATTTCCATTCTCTAGATGCCTTCTCAATTAAAAGCCTCTCCCTCAGGCATCAGGTTTTAAAATATGCAGGTAAACCCCTTTCAGGGAAAGACAAAGAGAGGAACATTTTAGCTTGAGCAGAACATTATATACTTTTCAACTGGCTGCTAAGAATAGATGAAAAGAATACCTCAATGTTGTAAAATTTCCATCAGACCCTTTCTCAAGGCATACATCTTAAGATAACTTCAGCACAAGATTAGCCAGAAGGAATGAGTTACTGTTGAGGAGGAAAGCATGCCTTTAAGCAAGATATATTGTTGCTATATAATCATTAACACAGTGCCTGTATGACTGCTCAGACATAGAATGTGTACCTCCTCCCTAAGGAGCCTTGGACTACTTATCAACCTGCCTAAAGTTAATTGTATCAATCTCACTGAGCATGATTTTGAGATTCATGTGTGTGTGTATCAGTAACTTATTTTATTGCTGAGTGATATTCCAATTATATGTATATACCACAGTTAATTTACTTGTTCACTGTTAGATGGGCATCTGAGTGGTTTCCAGATCTGGCTGTTATGAATAAGACTGCTACAGGCATTCTTATGTGTCTTTAAAAAAAAAATCAATTTATTTATTTTAATTGGAGGCTAATTAAATTACAATACTGTGGTGGTTTTTGCCCTACATTGACATGAATCAGCCACGGGTGTACATGTGTCCCCCATCCCACTTCCCTCCCCATCCCATCACTCTGGGTTGTCCCAGTGCACTGGCCTTGAGTGCCCTGTTTTATGCATCGAACTTCGACTGGGCATCTATTTCACATATGGTATTATACATGTTTCAATGCTGTTCTCTCAGATCATCCCACCCTCGCCTTCTCCACAGAGTCCAAAAGCCTATTAAAAAATGGACTGGTTATCGTTTGCTGTCTTGCATATAGGGTCATCGTTACAAGCTTTCTAAATTATATATACATGCCTNCATCGAACTTCGACTGGGCATCTATTTCACATATGGTATTATACATGTTTCAATGCTGTTCTCTCAGATCATCCCACCCTCGCCTTCTCCACAGAGTCCAAAAGCCTATTAAAAAATGGACTGGTTATCGTTTGCTGTCTTGCATATAGGGTCATCGTTACAAGCTTTCTAAATTATATATACATGCCTTAATGTACTATATTGGTGTTTTTCTTTCTGACTTACTTCACTCTGTATAATAGTCTCCAGTTTCGTCCACCTCATTAGAACTGATTCAAATGTGTTCTTTTTAATAACTGAGTAATATTCCATTGTGTATATATACCATGGCCTTCTTATCCATTCGTCTGCCAGTGGACATGTAGGTTGCTTCCATGTCCTCGCTATTATAAACGGTGCTGCAATGAACATTG
>SJYA01002789.1:467165-558749 GCA_006410615.1 Neotragus moschatus
GACTGAACTGAACTGATGGCAGTTCTATTTCCAGGTTTTTAAGAAATTTCCACACTGTTCTCCATAGTGGCTTTACTAGTTTGCATTCCCAACAGTGTAAGAGGATTCCTTTTTCTCCACACCCTCTCCAGGATTTGTTTGTAGACTTTTTGATAGCAGCCATTCTGACTGGTATGAGATGGTACCTCATTGTGCTTTTGATGCGCATTTCTCTCATAATGAGTGATGTTGAGCATCTTTTCATGTTTGTTAGCCACCTGTATATCTTCTTTGGAGAAATGTCTGTTTAATTCTTTGGCCCATTTTTTGATTGGCTCTTTTATTTTTCTGGTATTGAGCTGCAGGAGCTGCTTATATATTTTTGAGATTAATTATTTGTCAGTTCCTTTATTTGGTGTTATTTTCTCCCATTCTGAAGGCTCTCTTTCCACCTTGCTTATAGTTTCCTTCATTGTACAAAAGCTTTTAAGCTTACTTAGGTCCCATTTATTTATTTTTGCTTTATTTCCATTACTCTGGGAGGTGGATCATAGAGGATCTTGCTGTGATTTATGTCAGAGAGTATTTTGCCTATGTTTTCTTCTAGCAGTTTTATAGTTTCTGGTCTTACCTTTAGATCTTTAATCTATTTTGAATTTATTTTTGTGTATGGTGTTAGATAGTGTCCTAGTTTCATTCTTTTACAGGTAGTTGACCAGTTTGCCTGGCACCACTTTTTAAAGAGATTGTCTTTTCTCCACTGTATATTTTTGCCTCCTTTGTCAAAGATAAGGTGTCCATAGGAGTGTGGATTTATCTCTGGGCTTTCTATTTTGTTCCATTGGTCTATATTTCTGTCTTTGTGCCAGTACTGTACTGTCTTGATGACTGTAGTTTTGTAGTATAGTCCGAAGTCAGGCAGGTTGATTCCTCCAGTTCTGTTCTTCTTTCTCAAGATTGCTTTGGCTATTTGAGGTTTTTTGTATTTTTGTACCAAATTATGAAGCTATTTGTTCTAGTTCTCTGAAAAATACTGTTGGTAGCTTGATAGGGATTGCATTGAATCTATAGATTGCTTTGGGTAGTATACTCATTTTCACTATATTGAGTCTTCTGATCCATGAACATGGTATATTTCTCCATCTATTTGTGTCTTCTTTGATTTCTTTCACCAGTGTTTTACAGTTTTCNGTAGTTTTGTAGTATAGTCCGAAGTCAGGCAGGTTGATTCCTCCAGTTCTGTTCTTCTTTCTCAAGATTGCGTTGGCTATTTGAGGTTTTTTGTATTTTTGTACCAAATTATGAAGCTATTTGTTCTAGTTCTCTGAAAAATACTGTTGGTAGCTTGATAGGGATTGCATTGAATCTATAGATTGCTTTGGGTAGTATACTCATTTTCACTATATTGAGTCTTCTGATCCATGAACATGGTATGTTTCTCCATCTCTTTGTGTCATCTTTGATTTCTTTCATCAGTGTTTTATAGTTTTCTATATATAGATCTTTTGTTTCTTTAGGTAGATTTATTCCTAAGTATTTTGTTCTTTTTATCGCAATGGTGATTGGGATTATTGTCTTAATTTCTCTATTTTTGTCATTGTTAATGTATAGTAATGCAAGGGATTTCTATGTATAATTTTATATCTTGCAACTTTACTATACTCATTGATTAGCTGTAGTAATTTTCTGGTGGTGTCTTTGGGTGTTCTATGCAGAGGACCATGTCATCTGCAAACCATGAGAATTTTACTTCTTTTCCAATCAGAATTCCTTTTATTTTTTTTTTCTTCTCTGATTGCTGTGGCTAAAACTTCCAAAACTCTGTTGAGTAGTAGTGGTGAGCGTGGGCACCCTTGTCTTGTTCCTGACTTTAAGGGAAATGCTTTCAATTTTTCACCATTGAGGATAATGTTTGCTGTCGGTTTATTATATATGGCTTTTAATATGTTGAGGTATGTTCCTTCTGTGCCTGCTTTCTGGAGAGTTTTTCTCATAAGTGGGTGTTGAATTTTGCCAAAGGCTTTCTCTGCATCTATTGAAATAATCATATGGTTTTTATCTTTCAATTTGTTAATGTGGTATATCATATTGATTGACTTGTGAATATTGAAGAATCTTTGCATTCCTGGGATAAAGCCCACTTGATCGTGATATATGATCTTTTTAATATGTTGTTGGGTTCTGTTTTCTAGAATTTTGTTGAGAGTTTTTGCATCCATGTTCATCAATGATATTGGCCTGAAGTTTTCTTTTTTTGTGGCATCTTTGATTTTGGTATTAGAGTGATGGTGGCCTCATAGAATGAGTTTAGGAGTTTACCTTCCTCTGCAGTTTTCTGAAAGAGTTTGAGTAGGATAGGTGTTAGCTCTTCTCTAAATTTCTGGTAGAATTCACCTGTGAATCTATCTCATCCTGGGTTTTTGTTTGTTGGAAGATTTTTTTATTACAGTTTCAATTTCTGTGCTTGTGATGGGTCTGTTAAGATTTTATATTTCTTCCTGGTTCAGTTCAGAAGGTTATATGTCTTTTTATGGATATGTGGTTTCATTTTTCTTGGATAAATACATGAGAGTAGATATCTAGGATCATAGCTATAACTGGATCAGAGGTGGCGTGTTCAGTTTTAGAGAAACTACAGGACCTTTTCATATAGTGTTTGTTTTGTTGTATACTTCCACTCTAACAGTGTATAACAGTTCCATTTGCTCTATAATCGTCATGAACAATCTTTGGTGCTGTCATCTTCTTTACTTCAGCCAGTCTGGTGTACAGGTAGTAATATCTTGCAGCACTTCTTGTATTACTTAAAATCAGGAATGTTTATGTCATCAAAGACTGGTGTCATGGTGAATTTTTTTTGTATTGCTACATTACTGAATCATCCCATTATTTAGCAGCTTAAACTACCTTTCATATATCTTCACATGCCATTTCAGAGGACTGAGAACCCAGAAGTGACTTAGCTGGGTGGTTCCGGTTCCATCTTTCATGAGATTACAGTCAAGTTGTAGCTGCATCACCTGAAGCTTGACTGTGATTGGGGGATCTGTTCCAGGATCCTCACATGGTAGCCAGCAGGTCTCCATTCTCCATTGGCGCTTGGCAGGGGACCTCAGTGTCTCACTATGTGCCTAAATATCCTCATAAGATATGAGTTGATTGAGAGACAGAGGGAAAGAGGGAATCGAGACAAAACCCACATTATTTCACAGTGTAACCTTGGATGGGACATCCTATCACTTCTGCCATATCTGGGCACACACAAACCAACTCTGATAGAATGTGGAGGGAACAAAACAAAGGTGTAAGTTACAGTAGCTGGGATCTCTGGGGGCTGTTTTGGAGTCTGGCTACCACACGTGGAAGAGGATAGAAGCAGCTACTGACAAGGGAGGGAAATTGTTGTCTGGGCTGATTGGAGAATCAATCAGCTGAAGTGTTTCTGTGAAGCTGGCTATTCTGTGTCCAAGTTGTAGTCTACCACTTCCTGGCCTGCTGGAATCATTGGACCAAGGGGTTTAAATATGAGCCTCAGTTTCTGCAGATATAAAATGGTGGTGTGATTAATGAAAGTATACATGTATAACACCAAGTACATAAGGGCCCAGGTAGAGGGTGGTTATCAATGCTTCATACAAATTGAAGTTTTATGCCCTTCACCACTAGATGTGCCAAAGTTCATCTTGGACGATCCTAATGGACTACTGATAAACCCTTGGAAGAGACCAGTTTCAGATTCATTTTCCATTTGTTTCTTGATATTTAGGAAGTTTTATTCTATCACTAGTGTGTCATTTGCCTTATTAGTCATGGCTCTTCCTCTGATGGTTTGTTGTGAAATGTTAATACTTATTCCATGATCTAGGAACTGTTAGCATACTTCCCTCTTCTTGCCTGAATTATTTTGGTGATAATAATCAGGCTCATAAGAATAAGTACCACTGCTTTTAATTTGGTATTAACTTTGGACTAACAGTGAATCATAATAGACTAATTTAAAAGTGACAAGTGTATAAAACTATGTACTTATTTATATTTTTATATCTATATTTATAAATATTCTATTTACATTTTATTATATAGTAATAACTTTTTCCCACTTTTTAATAGTTCATTTATTTTTAATAAAACATGCACACATTACAACCCCAGGAGGGACAAAATGGTATTCAGTGAAAAGCCTTTCTATCTCCTCTTCATCTAGTTTCTATCCCTGGATGCTTTTAAAACCAGATGTATTCTGAGTAACAACCTAACATATGACATTGCACAAAACTGGTACAAAGTCAGTTACAAAGTATTTGCAATTTAAAACCAAAAAAAAATGTTTTAAATTTTCTTATTGAAGTATTGTATGTACATATAAATTACAAAAAGTATAAGTTTAGAGCCTAAAGAATTCTCATAATTTATCACCGATAATCATCACTGACAGAAATAAAAAACTATCATATTACCAGATGCCCAGAAGTCCCTTTCCTCCCCGCTCCTTTCACTAACCTTCCTTCTCTCCAAAGGCAACCACAACTGTGGTTTCTCTTAGATCTGTTTTTTTTCCATTCTTGAACTTTGTATACATGTAATCAGACAGTGTATATTCTTGTGTGTCTGACTTCTTTTGCATATAGATAGAGATGGAGAGAGAGACTGAAAAAGAAATAGAGACTGAGACAGAGACAGATATAGAGATAGATATGGAGGTAGAGACAGATCCAGCTTTCCAGGGTTACTGATTAAGCCTTTCCAAAGAACAACCTTTTGGCTTTATTAATTCTTCCTATTGTTGTTTGTCTATTTCACGAAGCTCTGATCTTGCCTTTATAAATGCTTACTATATTTGGTTATAGATCTATCATCTCAGTGATTTTTCTTTAACTGTTCTTTGTCCCTTTTTTTCCCCCTTCTTATCTATTGGTTAAAATTGCTATTCTTTTTAACCAGTTGATATGTATACTTGAGTCGGGGTGGGCAAACTTTTCTGCAAAAGGACAGATAGTAAACACTCTAGGCTTTGCAAGCTGTGTACAGTCTCTGTTACATATTCTTTTTTTAACTATCTAAAAATGTAAAAGCTGTTCTTATCCTGTGCACTGCACAAAAACGGGCAGGCTGGAATTGGCCTGCAGGCTATAATTTGCTAACACCCAACTTAGATTACTGATGTTCAGTTCAGCCTTTTCAAACATTTATATTGAAGGCTAGACATTTCTGCTAAACTGACTGCTAAGTTTCTGAGGATTTTTCTGCTTATCATTTTTTCACTATTTTCTAACACACACACAAAACAAGGCAAGGGCAAGCACTAATTCAGCTAGTAAAGATACACAAACCACCTTTGGATTCAGTTTTTTTACCTATATAGACAGTGAAAAGAAGAGTAGCCAGAGGTGCCAGGCCCTACGTCCTCATCCCTCATGCCAAAAAGGTGGACACTGAAACACTGGAGCCACATGTCTGCAGTGTGAGCCATGGGATCCCCATGGCTGAGGAGTCAGGTCTAGGGTGCACTTAAATCTATACTATTTTCATCTGCTTATTCTATCAGTTACTGAAAGCACCTGTTCAGACCTCCAACTGTGATTGTGGATATGGATGTTTCTCCTTTATTTTCTTTTGGCTTTTGCTTTATGTACTTTGAGGTTAAGCACATTTAATCTTGTTACATCTTCCTGTTGGACAGTGACTCCATTGTCATAATCAACACTTTCTCTTCTAACTTTATTAAAATTTTATTTTCTTTAAAGTCTGCTTTTCCAAAATGAGTATTTCTATATTCATTTGGTTAGTGTTTGCACTATGTGTTTTTCTTTTTGCTTTTAACCATCCTGACACCTTATATTTAAGATGTAGCTCTTCTAAGCAGTATATAATTAGGTTTTTTTTTATTCAGGCTGATAATCTATCTATAACATGGAGTATTTAGTTTACTCACATTGAATGTGATAACTGATATATTTGGTTATAGATCTAATATTGCACTTTAAAATTTTTTATTGTTATTGGAGGATAATTGCTTTACAGGGTTGTGTTGGTCTATCACACTGTTTTTCCTATCTGTTCTTTGTTCCATTTTCCATCCTTCTTGACTTATTTTGTGTAAATCAAGCTGTTTATTATTTATTTTTTACTTTCTGAATTCTTAGCCATGAATCCCTCAGTATTTTTTAGCAGTTACTATAGAGATTATCACATGCACACTTGAAAACAGAGTTGCCCCTTAAATTAGTGCCTCTGCCACACTGCAGATAGTTCATAGAACCTAGAATTTAGTTCCATTTACCCACTCCTGACTTGTGTGCTAATTCTGTCCCATAATTTGATTCCATTTTAAACCCCATAAAGCAAGATCATTCTCTGTGAAATCATTACTTACCTAGACATTTTAGAAACTTTCCACTGCTTTTTATTCTTTCCTGGACCTCTGAGCACCAATCTGGGATTATTTGCTTCTGTCTAAAGAACCCCCTTAAGTATTTTCCTTAGTGTGGTACACTGGCAGTAAATGCTGTCAGACTTTACCTGGATTTTTTAAAATTTTGCTTTTACCTTGGAGGAGAATTTTTACAAGACACAGGGATCTAGACTGTTATTTGTTTTCTTTAAGCCCTTTGAATATGTCATTCCATCTTCTTTTGGTATTCATTATTCCATTAAGGAGTCAATTGTGAATCTCCTTATCGCTCATTTGAAGGTAATATGTCTCTTTTTTCCCTCTTCCTGGCTCTAAAATTCTGTTCTTCCTTATAGATTTCCAGCATTTCTTCGGGGTTCACATGTGTGTTAGACACTTAGTTGTGTCCGACTCTGTGACCTCATGGACTGTAGCCCACCAGCCTCCTCTGTCCATGGAATTTGCCAGGCAAGAATACTGGAGTGGGCAGCCATTCCCTTTTCCAGGAGATCTTCCCAACCCAGGGATTGAACCTGGGTCTCCCACATTGTAGACAGATGTCATTTCTGAATCTGTGGCTTGATCTCTTTCATGAATTTTAGAAAATTCTCTCAATATCTTTTTAAAAATATTTTTTCTTTCTGGGACTCCATTATACATATTTTGGATACAATGCTCCTTGCCTGTGCTTATGCTTATAGATTTACACTTATTTTCTTATTCACCACCCTCCTGCCCCTGCTCTGTTTGTGTGTGTGTGTGTGTGTGTGTGTGTGTATGTGCACACACATGAGCTTCAGACTGGAGTTTTCCTTCTGACCTATCTTCCATTTTATCAGTTTTCTTTATGTGAGTACCAAGTCAACTCTCAAACCTACCCATTGAGTTTTTAGTTATTCTGTTTTTCAGTTCTAGAGTTTCCAGTTGGCTTATTTTACATTTCCCAGTTCTCTACCAAAATTCTTGAACTTCAGCATATTTGTTATAATTAAAGTATATATTTATTGAAATCTCCTGTTTTTCTGTTTCTGCTGTTTGGTTTTCTGTTATTTCTCTGTCTTGTCTTAATTTCTCATCTTCCTGATCATTTTAACAAATGCTGGATATAGGATTATATATTAAAATTTTAAGGTACAAATTTAAGCTCTGGATGAGTTTACCATTTTCCAGAGAGGATTCAGTTTGCTTATTTCAGGCAGTTTGGATAGGGGTATTAACAATGCAAGACTACTTTAATAAAATAAACAGAGATTTAAGTGATCTGAAGTTGGACTTATTTCCATAGTATGACTGCTCTACTTCTAATTCACTCTGACTCTTGAGATGTCATCCTTTCAGGTCACAACTAAGAGCTCAGGTTGTTGACCAAGGTCTGTTCTTCTCCTTGAATTCAGTTTTTGTCTTCCAAGATCAAAATTTGTTGAAAGATCTGCCCATCTTTTCAGCCTCTCAGCCACTGCTCTCATCATTGGTGATACTCCCAGTAGGGAAAATGACTCTCAGTGCAAGTCTCATCTCCCCTGTCGTCGATCTCCTCCCAGATCTTAGCCTTAAAATTCCGCACTGCCCTTGTATTCTCAGATGTTATCAGAGAGGCTTCTTTCTTATACCTTGCCATGTTTTCTAGTTATTCCAATGTGTGTTGATCTGAAACAACCTAGTCCTCCATTGCCAGAAACAAACCTCCCAAGTATGATTTGAATTTGTTTACTATGATATCAGTGATCAATGCTTCAGTATTAAAATAAGCATACAGTAGTTTTATGTATGATATTTTAATTTAAAAAAATCCCAAATTGGCTGATGTCAGCATTTAGCTTTTCTTAAAATAGTATTACTTAACTCACATGTGGGAAAAATGTGGTTGTAAATATTGCCTATTTAATCCCCAGGTTGAATACTTCCTTCAAAAACAGAAGTTGTACATTAGACAGTTAAT
This sequence comes from Neotragus moschatus, assembly GCA_006410615.1. NCBI lineage: Eukaryota > Metazoa > Chordata > Mammalia > Artiodactyla > Bovidae > Neotragus > Neotragus moschatus. The sequence goes on from SJYA01002789.1 coordinate 475,475, forward strand.
GTGACAGATACCAACATCAGCTGTGTAGCTTTGCAGTGTTGCTGTTTATACAGATGAATTGTGTACAGGATTTATAGTTCCATTGCTGTTAGATGTCACATTTTGGCAGCAAAGGGAGCTTTTCAAAACTATGAACACTGGTTGTCTGCCATGGTTTACATTTTACAAGTCATGTTAGAAAATTCAGTTAATTTTGTTAACCATCTAAATCCTGACCGATTTATTTTAAACAGCTCCATGTGACAGCAGTATTAAGAATGACTTCCCATGTTGAGAGGCATGTGACAAGTTTCCAGCTCTCTACTTTTTTTTTGCAATGTTAAAAGCATTTCTTGAACAANAATTCAGTTAATTTTGTTAACCATCTAAATCCTGACCGATTTATTTTAAACAGCTCCATGTGACAGCAGTATTAAGAATGACTTCCCATGTTGAGAGGCATGTGACAAGTTTCCAGCTCTCTACTTTTTTTTTGCAATGTTAAAAGCATTTCTTGAACAAGTGCTATGGTAAATAAAGTGAAAGTGAAGTCACTTGGTCGTGTCCGACTCTTTGCCATGCCATGGACTGTAGCCTATCAGGCTCCTCCATCCATGGGATTTTCCAGGCAACAGTACTGGAGTGGGTTGCCATTTCCTTCAAAAATGAATATAAATCAACCCCTTCCCTAAGAGGAATTACAGTCTAGTAGGCATGACAAAATGAACATTACTCGCCTCCCTCTTTTGTCCTTTTGCTGCTTACAATCCTTCTTTGCTGTCTCTTGTAACAGAATATCTTTGTCTTCTGTTCCTTCTACTCTCTTTGTCCAGCTCTTTGTGTTTTTGTGTGTATTTATAACTGGAGGCCTCAAAAAGCCTGCCCCAGGTCTGTAGCCCCTTATGTCTCCCTAAGGCCAAAATAAACTTGCCAGGGCTTTGCAAGTGAAGATTGTAAAATAGTAGAGCAAAGTTTCAGAATAACCCTGTCAATCTAGCCAGAGATCCTGATATGAAATCTAGGTTATTCTGTCTTTGCTTGCCAAACATTGCAAGCCAAAAGCAGTGATGACTGGAATATTAGGAGGTATGCGGATCACTGGATTTAAACTGGTGATTTTGGTGGAGGGTCATCTAGTTGTTTAACTTAGGCTGAGATAAATGAGCTGCGTTCATAATAATGTTCTCCTGTAATGGAGACTGGACTCCACGAGTATCCAGAAAGGCCCATTGATACCAATACCAGCACTGCTTCCACAGTGTGACATTCGTGGGTTCCCCACATCCTCCACAGAGATAGCTCAGTGCTTGGGGTGTGAACCTCATCCTTCATCACTTCCTGCCCATGTGCAGCCAGCACAGTCTTGCTTGTGACTAGAGAAAGGCAAAGGGGTGGGAGGAGGGCCCTGCTCCAGAGCCACAGCCTCAGACCGTTCATGCAGTGCTGCGGCAGCCGATTGGGAATGTAGAGATTGGAGTCCCTACTTAATTAATAGATGTTTGGCCTCAGGCATAGATTAAGCCACTTCAGAAACTGAATCTGAAAAACTCGTTGATTGTTCTGCACTTCCAACAGTTGGTTCCATAATTTCAGGCCTCAGTTCCCAGTGGATGGGTGATGGGGGCGGGCGGTGAGCATGAAGGTGCCTCAGTGGCTTTCTCCCCAGGAAACTCCTGGCCATGCCATACATGCAGATTCTACACTGCACACTGCACACTGGGAACTGCCCGCGGCCCTGCCCTGTCAAGACATAGGCCCAAGGGGCAGCTGTCATCTGCTCACCTGAGCCTGGGTTGGTGCTCAGAAGAGGGCAGCTTGGGTTTCAGATGCAAGCAACCCTGCAAAACTGCCACGGCCCCCAGTGCACCCCTGTGTGTCCACTGTATCTCCCACATCCTTCACGATGCAGACACCCTTCTGCATCTGTGCCTGCCCTGGAGGGAGACAGTAATAGCTGCCCTCGGAAGCCTAAGTGTGCACATACAACAATGCACACACACACTCACACACTGCACAGTCACCATCCACACCCAACACACACCACATAGCGTATTCACCCTGCACACCCACCATTCAACGCCTGCCAGACAGCACACACGCTCATCACATAATATACATCACACACACACACTCAACATGTGCACACATCTCACATGCACACCCACTTTACATGCATTCACATGCCCCCCTGTGTACACACCTATCTCACCACATACAACATGCACGTAGGATATACAACATACGTGTCACGCACCAATCACATACACCACGCAAGCCATGCAACCTAGCACATAATATACCCCACATACCATACAAGGCATATATACTACACACGCAAAAGACCCTCTCACCCCCAGCACAAATGCATGGAGAGTCTACACACCAGCCCAACATATGTCACACAAGGCACCAGAAATACTCACTACACATGCACATACCATAGACAGANAATTCAGTTAATTTTGTTAACCATCTAAATCCTGACCGATTTATTTTAAACAGCTCCATGTGACAGCAGCATTAAGAATGACTTCCCATGTTGAGAGGCATGTGACAAGTTTCCAGCTCTCTACTTTTTTTTGCAATGTTAAAAGCATTTATTGAACAAGTGCTATGGTAAATAAAGTGAAAGTGAAGTCACTCAGTTGTGTCCGACTCTTTGCAATGCCATGGACTGTAGCCTATCAGGCTCCTCCATCCATGGGATTTTCCAGGCAACAGTACTGGAGTGGGTTGCCATTTCCTTCAAAAATGAATATAAATCAACTCATTCCCTAAGAGGAATTACAGTCTAGTAGGCATGACAAAATGAACATTACTCATCTCCCTCTTTTGTCCTCTTGCTGCTTACAATCCTTCTTTTTTGTCTCTTGTAACAGAATATCTTTGTCTTCTGTTCCTTCTACTCTCTTTGTCCAGCTCTTTGTGTTTTTGTGTGTATTTATAACTGGAGGCCTTGAAAAGCCTGCCCCAGGTCTGTAGCCCCTTATATCTCCCTGAGGCTAAAATAAACTTGCCAGGGCTTTGCAAGTGAAGATTGTAAAACAGTAGAGCAAAGTTTCAGAATAACCCTGTCAATCTAGCCAGAGATGCTGATATGAAATCTAGGTTATCTAGGTTATTGCTTGCCAAACATTGCAAGCCAAAAGCAGTGATGACTGGAATATTAGGAGGTATGCGGATCACTGGATTTAAACTGGTGATTTTGGTGGAGGGTCATCTAGTTGTTTAACTTAGGCTGAGATAAATGAGCTGTGTTCCTAATAATGTTCTCCTGTAATGGAGACTGGACTCCACGAGTATCCAGAAAGGCCCATTGATACCAATACCAGCACTGCTTCCACAGTGTGACATTCGTGGGTTCCCCACATCCTCCACAGAGATAGCTCAGTGCTTGGGGTGTGAACCTCATCCTTCATCACTTCCTGCCCATGTGCAGCCAGCACAGTCTTGCTTGTGACTAGAGAAAGGCAAAGGGGTGGGAGGAGGGCCCTGCTCCAGAGCCACAGCCTCAGACCGTTCATGCAGTGCTGCGGCAGCCGATTGAGAATGTAGAGATTGGAGTCCCTACTTAATTAATAGATGTTTGGCCTCAGGCATAGATTAAGCCATTTCAGAAAATGAATCTGAAAAACTCATTGGTTGTTCTGCACTTCCAACAGTTGGTTCCATAATTTCAGGCCTCAGTTCCCAGTGGATGGGTGATAGGGGGCGGGCGGTGAGCATGAAGGTGCCTCAGTGGCTTTCTCCCCAGGAAACTCCTGGCCATGCCATACATGCGGATTCTACACTGCACACTGCACACTGGGAACTGCCCGCGGCCCTGCCCTGTCAAGACATAGGCCCAAGGGGCAGCTGTCATCTGCTCACCTGAGCCTGGGTTGGTGCTCAGAAGAGGGCAGCTTGGGTTTCAGATGCAAGCAACCCTGCAAAACTGCCACGGCCCCCAGTGCACCCCTGTGTGTCCACTGTATCTCCCACATCCTTCATGATGCAGACACCCTTCTGCGTCTGTGCCTGCCCTGGAGGGAGACAGTAATAGCTGCCCTCGGAAGCCTAAGTGTGCACATACAACAATGCACACACACACTCACACACTGCACAGTCGCCATCCACACCCAACACACACCACATAGCGTATTCACCCTGCACACCCACCATTCAACGCCTGCCAGACAGCACACACGCTCATCACATAATATACATCACACACACACACTCAACATGTGCACACATCTCACATGCACACCCACTTTACATGCCCCCCTGTGTACACACCTCATATCCCACCACATACAACATGCACATAGGACATACAACATATGTGTCACGCACCAATCACATACACCACGCAAGCCATGCAACCTAGCACATAATATACCCCACACACCATACAAGGCGTATATACTACACACGCAAAAGACCCCCTCACCCCCAGCACAAATGCATGGAGAGTCTGCACACCAGCCCAACATATGTCACACAAGGCACCAGAAATACTCACTACACATGCACATACCATAGACAGAACCCTATGCCCACTCCACCCCCTTCCCATGTATAAGGCACACATGCACACAGCACACACACAACACATGAGCTCACTCCACACCANATCTCTTAGACACCAGGCAGAGTGGCAGGCAGAGTGTGTGACTGGGTACAAGATGACCACTAAATTTGTCTTTCAAATCAAGTGATCTTTAAAAAAAAAAGTCCATCTGAGATTGAAATCAAATTATGCATTTTTTCAATCCCACCTGAGTTTTTGGTCTTCTCTGGTCATAACCTGCAGCCCAGCCCCCCTGACCCCTGTTGTATTAGTGAGCTGAGGACGTCCTCTATAGAGGCTCTGAAGTTGGTTGGTTCTTCNCATCATATATCAAGTATACTTTAATAAAATAAACTTTAAAAAAATTATCAAAGTCCAGAAGATCTTACTTTAGTTGATGAAGCTGCTGTGACTGATGATGATTTCAGTAAGAAGCATGAGGCTGACTGCAGACAAGATGAGAAGATTGAGTCTCAAAAGATGCTTTCTGCAGTGTAAAGTTTTATCTGAACAGGTCTTCATCTTTGGTGAAGCAGTAGTGGGGACGGTATTGCTTAGACACCAGGCAGAGTGGCAGGCAGAGTGTGTGACTGGGAACAAGATGACCACTAAATTTGTCTGTCTTTCAAATCAAGTGATCTTTAAAAAAAAAAAAGTCCATCTGAGATTGAAATCAAATTATACGTTTTTCAATCCCACCTGAGTTTTTGATCCTCTCTGGTCATAACCTGCAGCCCAGCTCCCCTGACCCCTGTTGTATTAGTGAGCTGAGGACGTCCTCTATAGAGGCTCTGAAGTTGGTTGGTTCTTCACTGCAGGCTAAGACCTGGGAGCCTCAGAGTCTGCCCACCAAGACTCACATTTTTACACATCCAGTTGTTTTACAGATACCCTGAGTGAGCAAGCCATTAGCCGTTGAGAGCCTGCCTGCTTTGCATTCCTCACAGAAGATCCCTCAGCATCTGCTGGCTGTTGATAAAGATGGAGCCTGTGGCTGTAAGACCCCAAGCTGCTGCTGCCCTTCAGACCTCCCTGACTCCAGGACTACCCAGGCTGCTGAGCAACGTCACCTAACACAGAAGCCCCCACTCTATCCCCATCTCCCCCTCCGCAGTAGTCCCCTCATCTTCTGAGCTGAGACACCCAGGTAGCCTTTGGACAGCCTCCTGCCAGGAGATGCATTGCCCCGTGAAGCTGGCCTGTGCCCCTGCACCTCCTGCTTATATCTTTTTCCTTCAATCAGTCCCACATCTCTGAGGCCCCCACACCTCAGCACAGTTCTGTGGTAGTGGGTGATTCTGCAAGCCTCTGAGCTTTCTCATACGCTGTTCTTCTTCTAGCCTGCACTCCCTGCTCTTGATTAATGGGGATGTCAGCCCCTGTGCAGAACCCTGCCCCCGCTCTCTGTCCACAGCATCAGCTCAAATGGCTGTCTTACCTCTGCACTGTCAGCCTCTTAAAAGCACACATAGGTCCTTACATTTCTATCATCAGTGCCTGGGACATNACTCCCTGCTCTTGATTAATGGGGATGTCAGCCCCTGTGCAGAACCCTGCCCCCGCTCTCTGTCCACAGCATCAGCTCAAATGGCTGTCTTACCTCTGCACTGTCAGCCTCTTAAAAGCACACATAGGTCCTTACATTTCTATCGTCAGTGCCTGGGACATGTTGGGAACTGGGGGTCTGCGGAGGACTCCCCATAGTGCAGTGTCAGGGCAGGTCCTGTCCTGAACTTCCGGCTGCTCAGTTTAGAGGTCGCTTCAGCTGCTCTGAGGGCGTTTCGTCATGCACTCGCATCCTTATTTAGATTAGTCGTGTTCTGAGCATAGAGAGCCCAAGCACCTGGACATATAGAAAGTTACACTTTGTTTATAAGCTCTGGAGTGAGTGAGACCCCAAAATAGAACTTCTTGGGCTATAAGTTCTTAGTCGTTTATATATTCATACAACACTGTAATAATTCATAATAGTAATTCAACAAATGAAATTAAAAGACACTTAACTCCTTGGAAGGAAAGTTATGACTAACCTAGATAGCGTATTCAAAAGCAGAGACATTACTTTGCCAACAAAGGTCCATCTAGTCAAGGGTGTGGTTTTTCCAGTAGTCATGTATGGATGTGAGAGTTGGACTATGAAGAAGGCTGAGCGCCAAAGAATTGATGCTTTTGAACTGTGGTGTTGGAGAAGAATCTTGAGAGTCCCTTGGACTGCAAGGAGATCCAACCAGTCCATCCTAAAGGAGATCAGTCCTGGGTGTTTATTGGAAGGACTGATGTTGAAGCTGAAACTCCAATACTTAGGCCACCTCATGCAAAGAGCTGACTCATTTGAAAAGATCCTGATGCTGGGAAAGTTGAGGGCAGGAGGAGAAGGGGACGACAGAGGCTAAGATGGCTGGATGGCATCACTGACAATGGACATGGGTTTGGGCAGACTCCGGGAGTTGGTGATGGACAGGGAGGCCTGGCGTGCTATGGTTCATGGAGTCACAGAATCAGACACAACTGAGTGACAGAACTGAACTGAATTCAACAAATGAATTATTATCTGCTCTATATATAGAAATCATTTTCTTTCATTCAGTCCCTGTATATACATGACCAAATTGAAACTTGTCTTTTCAGCATTATTTTATTATATTTAAAAATATATGAGCTAGGTGATAGTTCACATCGTTACAACACTGGGAGTTTCAATATTTACTTCACAGGCTAACACAAAATACTGTCACTCAATGCTAAAATTAAATGTTTCACTTGCTTTTCTATATTATTTAACCAATTGTCCAAAGTGGTTCAGTTCAAAATTCATTTTCGTTTCTGAATATGTGCATATTTGTTCAAAACAAAACCAAAGGGAGCTAATTAGTTACCTAGACAAACAAGTCATGTTTACCCCGCTTTCAGGTAAACCGAGACCTGCATTTTAATGCTAATTAAATTAATTCAGACGTTAGTATGAATTCATCAAAGAAAATTAAGAGAATACAACAAAATGAGGAAATAAAAGCCACTTATGATCCTACCCTTTAAAGCAGCATTCCTTGACCTTCTTGGCACCAGGAACCAATTTCATGGAAGACAATTTTTCCACAGAAGGGATGTGTGTGGACGGATGGCTTCAGAATGATGCAAGTGCATTAGATTTATTGTGTGATTTTTGCTTCTGTTGTTATTACATTGTGATACATAGTGAAATAATTATATAATTCATCATAATGCAGAATCTGTGGGAGCCCTAGAGCTTGTTCTTCTGCAACTAGGTGGTCCCATCTGGGGGTGATGGGAGACAGTGGCACCCAAAGTGTGTTGCTTATTTCCAGTCTACTCCGTAATCTTGTTTTGGTGGCTGTCATTGCAGAAAACCCTGCTTCACAAAGTAGGATGTGGAAATGGAAGCAGGCTTTCCAGTGACTTCGTGGCAATCTCAGGATGTTCCTCTTTGACTTTAATGAAGAACATATGGAGATTTGAAGTTGTCTCAGACATACTTTTATGGCTGCTGTCACTTGCGATCTCAAGCAGCTGATCCTCTTCTAGCACAGACACAGTCAGTTCACCTGACTTCCTCACAAATGGGTCAGAGATCCATTCCCTCCCATTCTTTTGTGATTGGCTGTAATGCTCACCCTCTTTTGAAAGCTGAGATAGGTGGTCATGCACCAGCTGGGAGAAGGAAGGTCCTGGCTCAGTCTCTTCAAAATCTCTGCTAAACATGTCAAAATCCCTATGGTCATTCATTGCCCCTATAATTCTGGTTTGGCTCTGAATGCAGCCACTTTATCTGCTGACCTGAATTGAACACAGTTGTCATTCTCCCTGCAGTGACAGATTGAGTTTGTTGAGCAGGCTGAATATGTCACACAAGTAAGCAAGTTTTGTGACCAACTCTGTGTCACTGAGATGTTTTACCAGTGCTCACTGTTCTTCAAAAAGAAATCTCTGGAGCAGCTCTCATAACTCAAAAGCCCTGGCCAGTAATCTACTTTTAGAAAGCCATCTCACCTCTGTGTATAAGAGAAAACATGTGTGCTCTGTGTCCATATCTTTGCAGAGCTGCATGAGCAGATATGAGTTAAGGGCATGTACTTTAATGTGGTTGATGATTTTAATCACATCCTGAAAAATGCTGTTAAGTTCAGGTGACATTTTTGGGTAGTCAGCATTTCTCTATGGATGAAACAGTGCATAGACTCACATTCAGAAGCAACCTCTTTGACCTGATTAGTGAAACCAGAAGGCCGTCAAGTCTTGGCAGCTACTTCATCCATGCATATACCAGCACAAAATGATCAATTCCATTTTCCTGATGTGATCATTCAAAGACTTGAATAGTTGTGCACCCATGACGTTGGTTGGCAACAAAAGTGCACATAACATATCCCCATGCACATCCCCCAGAAAAATATAAGTACAAAAACAAGCATTGTTGCCTTACTGTCAACACTGGTAGACTCGTCAACCTGGATTGTGTACGACAGTGACTCATTAATCCCCTCTAACAACTGCACCTCATATCATCTGTTAGTTCCTCAACTTGTCTGTTTCATCAGTGGTGCTGAAAGAGGAACACATGCCGCTTTTTGAAATGAAGACACTTGTAAAAGTTCACAAAAAATGTCTTTAGCAGTAGGCAGATCAACTCTTTGCCAATTGTAAAGGACTTCTTAGAATGATATTCTTAGTTCAACACATTTGGTGAAGTGGTGGCCTTCAGTAATTTCTTCTGTTCGTCATGTGTTTTTGTTTTTGTTTTGCTTTTGCTTTTGAAAAACTCTAAAGGATTGTCTTTTAATCCAGGGTGCTTGGTTGCCATGTGGCAAAGCAGTTTTGAAGGTTTCATGGCCTCGTTTGATAGCCGGTAGCCACATATCACACAAAGCGGGCTGGGAGAATGTGCATCAGCTGTTATAATAAACCCATAATTTAAGTAGGCGTATGTACATGCTAAGTCTCTTCAGTCGTGTCCCACTCTTTGCAACCCTACAGACCATAGCCCTCCAGGCTCCTCTGTCCCTGGATTTTCCAGGCAAGAATACTGGAATGGTTACCGTGGCCTCCTCTAGAGGATCTTCCCGACTCAGGGATTGAGTCTGTGGCTCTTAAGTCTCCTGTGCTGGCACCAGGTTCTTCCACTAGCACCACCTAGGAAGCCCAACTTAAGCAGGACTCTTGGTATTTTCTTTTAAATGCAGCTTTCTTTTTGTTGGCAGCCCTAGAGTTTCCTACTGGATCTTTCCTCATTTTCAAAAAAGCTCTCCAGCAGTATTTGTTTTTTACTCATTTCAGCTAGGGTTAGCTTGTGGGCTTACCAAAAATGTAGCTGAGACAAGTACGCAGTACGGAAAAGAGGCACAGGCGAAAGTGATAAATAAAACACTGGGCAGGCCAATCACAGACTAAAGTAAGTGTCGGATTCTGGCTTCAAGCTGCCTTCAGAAGCAGCTTAACTGTCGTTTGCCACTCACTGATAGGGTTTGGACATGAGTCTGCAAGCAGTCGAGTTATTTTGGCCTCTGTGCAGTCAGACCTCTCTGTTCATGATCATCTGTATCTGCAGCCACTCCCCAGCACTAGCAGCACTGCCTCAGCTCCACCTCAGATCACCAGGCATTGGGTTCTCAGAGGGAGCGCACAGCCTAGACACCTGGCATGCGCAGTTCCCGGTGGGAACTGTGAGAATCTGATGCTGCCACTGATCNATGGCTGGATGGAATTACCGACTGGATGGACATGAGTTTGAGTGAACTCTGGGAGTTGGTGATGGACAGGGAGGCCTGGAGTGCTGTGATTCATGGGGTTGCAAAGAGTTGGACACGACTGAGCGACTGAACTGAACTGAACTACTCTAGGCTAAACTCTCCAGATCCCTTTTTGTCTGCCACTATTTATTAACTGGCACATGAAATTTCATGATTTTTAGACAATTTTCTTTTTGTAAGCAGGGCTTCTACATTCTCACTTGACCTGACAGAGATCTGACCCTTTAAAATCTGGAGGCTCGGGTCTTTCCTGGAACTCCTGTGGTTAAGACTTTGCCTTCCAGTGCAGGGTTCATGGATTCAGTTCCTGGACAGGAAGCTAAGATTCTACATCGCTCGCAGCCCAAAAATCAAAACATAAAACAAAAGCAATATTATATAAAATTCAATAACGGCTTTAAAAATGGCTCACATGAAAAAAAGAAAAAAACTCTAAATCTGAAGGCTAACATACACCAGCGGTAACTGTGGAAGAGAACAGCACCACCTTTGGAGGCACTTGCTAGAGACCAGATCTTTGAATGAGGCCATTCTTAGCAAAACAGAAAGGGGCTCCTTCTTCTATCCCACAGGGTTCAGGAAAGCATAGATTTTCAATATATTTTATTCTTATTGACACACCTATCCCCATGAATTTCAGGGCCCCACTTTTCCTTGTCAGGATCAAGATATATCAAGGCTGCATATTTACTGTTGGTTGTAGCATTTACAAACTTATAACCTTTTAGTGGACTTGATTTTCAATACTCTTCCTTGTAGCTGAAATATTTAAGAATGGCTTCTAATATGACCTGAGAATTTCTGAGGTTTTCCACAGCATGCTTAAGGTTCGGATCAGTTCGTCCTGAGCCTACATGTATGTGTGCAGACATGCAAAGTCCCCATATTTGACCAAAGCAGACATCTCACATGACATTTCTTATAAACATCATCACCTCTACACTAATTAAGTGCAGCAGTTACCTTCCTACTCTTCACCTTCCATCCGAGATTTTTCCTAATTAAACACTTCTGAAAGCCTTAGTAAGGATGATACCTGTGCATGCCAAGGATTATTACTCACCCTAATTATCCACAAAAATATCGTATCTGTATTGATGTCAGATCAGTGAGAATGCAAGTCCGAATTCTCATTCTGGAGGTTTAATTATAGGAGCCGTGTTGTAACCAATGGTCTTAGTCCAATTTTTTTTGAAAAGTCAGCCAGAGGCCTAGCTTCTATGGTAAATCTTTTGTAGATTTTTTTGGAGGGTAGAGGGGTGGTGGCAGGGTTGCTGTATTACTAGGGCAACATGACTGAGAGAACAGTATGAGGGCTGCTCTAGGGAAGGAGAGCAAGAACTAGAAGTTTGTGGATAACCAGGCTTACCACAAATTCACAAGGGAATACAGGAAAAAATGCTTCTCTGAAGAGGGTATATGGAATTATTGTGTCTGGAATTGTATACTGTGTTGTGCTGTGCTTATTTGCTCAGTCATGTCCAGCTCTGTGACCCCCTGGACTGTAGCCCGCCAGGCTCCTCTGTCCATGGGGATTCTCCAAACAAGAATAATGGAGTGGGTAACCAGATCTCCTCCAGGGGATCTTCCAACCCAGGGATTGAAGACAAGTCTCCCACATTGCAGGCAGATTCTTTACCATCTGAGCCACCAGGGAAACCCAGAATTTTCTATCAGGCTGAGAAAAAAGGAAGGTCAAAGTTTATCTTGCCCTTCTCTCAGTTCACCTGTCTTTCATTGTTCAAAATTAATGTATAGGGCTCAATACCCCTACATGTCTGCACTGTGTTAACTAGCTCTGTCTGGCCACTGCTGGGGAAAGCATAGACTTCAGGGTTATAACTGAACTAAACATGGGTGCTAGTATTGTTGTAGCTGCTGCCTTAACAGGTGTCAGGTTGCCCATGACCAAGCTCAATCGTTGTCCTGAGCAGAGGCTGAAGGAGATGATGGGGTTGGGCAAGAGATGGCATATAACCTGGATATTCTGTCTACTAATAGTCTATCACAACTTTATTTTTAAATATTTTATGTGATGCTCTTTGTGAGGATACACCCATGAAATGTACTGAATTCAATATATAAAATATGTTTAAAGTGTTTTGTGTATGTTTGATTTGCATTAGTATAGCCAGCTTGCGATTTATTGACTTTTTATGCACTTCATACACTGCATGTAACAGAATTCTTGCAGAGCTAAACAGGCATTTGTACTAGTTGATCACAATCACAGGGGTCACTGACAATCCTGGTACTATGCCTCCAGCTATGCAATTCAAGAACTGCAGCCCTGCTCCAAAGGCTCATTTAGTGGCTGGGAGTATCTATCTAATATGATCTCAGTCTTCCTCCATCTTTGTGGACGAGATATCCACACTTGCGAATCTCATGAATGGATTTCCAGTTGCAACTCCTAATTCCCTTGGCATTTTTAAGCAGATTCTGCGCCAAATGTTGGAGCAGTCACTGGGAAAGATGTCTTGCCAAGGTTATAAGCTGTGGAATATCTAACGTCCAAGCTGCAACAGAGCTCTCATTTTAGTCAACATATACTGAATTTTGGAAATGGAAATGGCAGCCCACTCCAGTATTCTTGCCTGGAGAATCCCCTGGCCCGAGGAGCCTGGCGGGCTACAGTCCATGGCGTCCCACAGAGTCATACATGACTGAAGCGACTAAACGCACACTGAATTTTAAGCAGAAGTAGAGAAAACTTATCAGTGTCTATCTTTATTTTGCCATTTGAGAAGATATGTTGGTCTTCCTTGGTCTCTGTTATTATTTTGTAGAAGCTCTTACACTTATGCCAACAGACTTTTGGCTCTGATCTGAGTTGAGAAAACAGATCCTGAGAACACTCCTAAGATATACAATATGTTGTGTTCCTCGCAGAAAATACTTTCAAACTCCTCCTCCCTTTTAAACCTAGAATAGCTCTATGGACTGAACATGTTCCCTTCAAATTCATATGTTGAAGTCCTAATGCAATGATATCTGAGTGTGGAAAGTCTTAGAGCTGATTAGGGTTAGATGAGATCCTGAGGGCTGAATTTTCATGATGAAATTAGTCAGCTCCCTAAGAAGAGGAGGAAAGGCGGGGGGAGGGAGGCAGGGGATGGTTAGAGTGGCAATGGAGAGAGCCTTGTCTGCCCTCTCCAGGGGCACAAGGCGAAGGTTGCTGTTGACAAGTCAGAAAGAGAATCCTCCTCAAAACCTAACACTCAGACTTCCAAACTCCAGAAATATGAACAAATATACTTCTGTGGTTTAAGCCACCAAGTCTATGGTATTTTGTTATGGCAGCCAAAGCTGAGTGATACAGTAGCATTCAAATTACTCTTGAAAATTTACTACTTACAGGATGGACCTGCATTCCATCCTTTGAGACCAGATATGCTTGATTCCTGGGTAGGCACAACTTAATATCCCTACTTCCTACAGTTCCTTACAGTTCCAGTTTATAGAATAATTTTTACCTCTTTTTCTGATGGAAGAGCTGTCACATCAAAATTGATTGTGAACTTTAATGGAAGATCTATTCCACTAGGCAAGTATGGATCCAGGCAATTAGTAACACAAGTCCCCAGGATTAAAAAAAAAAAAAAATGTCAGGATTAGATTGTCATCTACTTCTTATNTTGCATGCTTCTTCCCCGTTTCTGGAGGAGGATGAAGAGAAGGGTGCAGGGGAGGCAGCCACTGCTCTCGGGCAATCTCTGCTGCTTTGTCCAGTCCCCATCCACACGCATCCTTTGGTGCACATGGAAACGAGCAGGCACCTCCACACCATCCAGCGTGTGGCTGAAGATGCTTCACTTCTCACAAACTGCAGACACACGAACTCCATGAGGCGCAAGACCCATCTGGAACTTTGCTCATCCCTCACCTGGTTGGCTTGTGGCCATCTTTGATGAACTGTAACTTGAGGACTGAATTAAGAGCTTATGCACGCTTAGCCTTCTATATGTTCTATGACAAGGAAGGGAGAGGAGTACTCTTTGGTTCATCTTACCATAGATAAATAACAAAGCAAAGGAGAAAATCTGGAAATCATTGTGGCCTTAAGCCTGGCCCCTGGTAGACACTCTGGTTTGAGTGTTTGTAACACCTGCCCTGCTCTACTTCCCACTCACNGTATGTTCTATGACAAGGAAGGGAGAGGAGTACTCTTTGGTTCATCTTACCACAGATAAATAACAAAGCAAAGGAGAAAATCTGGAAATCATTGTGGCCTTGAGCCTGGCCCCTGGTAGACACTCTGGTTTGAGTGTTTGTAACACCTGCCCTGCTCCACTTCCCACTCACCCAGCACCCAGACCTTCACATTCAGAGTCTGTGCCATTAAGTCAGTATCCTTTTCTGCCATTCACATGCTGGGCAATTGCTGGTTTAACAGTTGTGAAATTTACTCTGCACTTCCTTCAAATTTCTGCTGGCAAAAATCTTGTAGTTCTTTGGATGTGTGTGGGACCTCTTCCCAGGCCATCTTCCTAGTTACACATCTGAAAACTCAAAAGATCTGGCACACCTGCACAGACAAGGTCACTGCTGGGTCTTCAGAAAACAGGGTACTAGCCTCAGTCAGAGAAGGCAGTTGGCACCCCACTCCAGTACTCTTGCCTGGAAAATCCCATGGACAGAGGAGCCTGGTGGGCTGCAGTCCATGGGGTCATGAAGAGTCAGACACGACTGAGCAACTTCCCTTTCACTTTTCACTTTCATGCACTGGAGAAGGAAATGGCAACCCACTCCAGTGTTCTTGCCTGGAGAATCCCAGGGATGGGGGAGCCTGGTGGGCTGCCATCTCTGGGGTCCCACAGAGTTCGACACGATTGAAGTGACTTAGCAGCAGCAGCCTCAGTCAAGGGAGGAGCGGCCACTTCTGCTGGCTCAGGAGACTCAAGGCCCCCACATTCATCAGAACCTACCTCAGTGTTCTCGCGCTCTCATGCAGCTGTCAAGCCCTCATTCTTTCTGCTCACTGTCCGACCCCATTCATGGGAATCCCGGCAAAACTTTAAGCTTGCACAAACCAGCCACTCGCAGCATCAAAAAGGTCTGAATGTGGAGTCAAAAGCATAGCTATATGAACTCAGAGGTTCCTCAAGGGTACTCTGACTCCACAGCTGTACCTGGAGCTGAGCCCCCACCCCCTTTTTATCCAGTGTGGTTGCCTGGTGCAGCAGGAAGGAGAGCCCCTCACAGTCCTGTTGGTTCTCCCATGGCAGCCAGGAACCAGTTTCATCTCTGTGCTTCTGCATCCCTGGCACCACACCCAGTACCACCTATACCCATGAGCACTGGGTGAAGAAGACGGAAGTCGCTCCAGTATTCCCAGAAGGGATGGGAGCTAGAGGTTTAGGAAGCTGCAGAAGTGGTGCCCTGGCAGGAGCTGTGCTCAGTGGGGAGAGGAGTCACCAGCACTCACTGGGCGTCCTCCTTGCAGTCTCAGGAGTCTAGGATCTCCTCCACCACCAGCTACCCAGTGGCCAGATCACCCCAACAGGCACGTCTCAGGGGGCTGCCCCAAGCCTCCAGCCAGCCTCATGCCTGCAGGCTACCCAGACATCTGCTCACAGTGCTCCGTAGAAAACTGGCCTGAGCTGCTCCTCCAAATCATACATGAACACCTCTTACTGGAGACCATCCCAGATCAGTGACCAGGACAGGGCTTCCAGGAGCAGCTCCTTGGGTTCCTCTCCTGTGTTACAGGCAGGGTGTGTGACAACATCAGGCAAAAGGGCATGTGGATGNTAGAAAACTGGCCTGAGCTGCTCCTCCAAATCATACATGAACACCTCTTACTGGAGACCATCCCAGATCAGTGACCAGGACAGGGCTTCCAGGAGCAGCTCCTTGGGTTCCTCTCCTGTGTTACAGGCAGGGTGTGTGACAACATCAGGCAAAAGGGCATGTGGATGCTGGGTGTGGACCAGGCAGGGCTGGTCCTTCTGTTGCCAATGGTGATTGTACCAAACACACCTTTCATTGCAGCGCTTTTCTCAGTCAACAGTCCTGCGGTGAAACCCCCTCACATCAGTTGGGCGTGCACATCCATTCTCTTTAGTGGCTGAGTCATTTCCAGACACAGATTGCCGTAACTCAGCCAGCCATTTGATGAGTCAGCTTGGTCCTGAATGCATCCCTCCCACCTCCCTCCCTGAAGATCAGACACTGGGAGCACTCCCAGCTCTCCATTCTCTGTCACTTGTGGGGGAGGGCATCTCATCTCTCACCCGTACTGCTGCAGGCACCCCTAATGTTCCTTCTGCCTTCAACTTGGCCCAGTTCTAATGGTCTCTGCTATTTCACCAGAGTAATTGTTCTTCAATGCAAACACTTAATTTTTCTACACTAGAAATCCCATCCTTTTAGACTGTCACAGAACCCCTGTTTGAGTTTCCTGAGACATACAGCAAATAACCACTGGCTATCTATTTTACATATGGTAATGTAAGCTTCCATGTTACTCTTTCCATGCATCTCACCCTCTCCCCCCCTCTCCCCATGCCCATGTGTTCCCTATGTCTGTTTCTCCATTGCTGCCCTGCAAATAAATTCTTTGGTATCATCTTTCTAGATTCCATTTATATGCATTACTATACACGATTTATCTTTCTCTTTCTGACTTACTTCACCCCATATAGTAGGCTCTAGGTTCATCCACCTCATTTGAACTGACTCAAACATTCCTTTTTATGGCTGAGTAATATTCCATTGTGTATATGTACCACAACCTCTTTATCCATTCATCTGTTGATGGGCNCATTACTATACACGATTTATCTTTCTCTTTCTGACTTACTTCACCCCATATAGTAGGCTCTAGGTTCATCCACCTCATTTGAACTGACTCAAACATTCCTTTTTATGGCTGAGTAATATTCCATTGTGTATATGTACCACAACCTCTTTATCCATTCATCTGTTGATGGGCATCTAGGTTGCTTCTGTGTTCTAGCTATTGTAAATAGTGCTGCAGTGAACAGTGGGGTACATGTGTCTTTTTTCGATTTTGGTTTCCTCAGGGTATATGCCTAGGAGTGGGATTGCTGGGTCATATGGTGGTTTTATTCCTAGTTTTTTGAGGAATCTCCATGCTATCTTCCATAGTGGCGTAGATATTTTTCTACAATAAAAATCTGATCCAGCTCCACTCCTATTGAAAACGCTTCAGTGACTGGTCTTTGCCTCTGGGATAAAGTCCAGACTTCATGGCATACTTCACAAGACTCTTCAAGGGATGCTCTCTCTCAACATTTCCCTCTCCCTGAATCCTTCAGCTTCCCTAACAAGGCCTCTCCTGACTCCTCCTCTCTGGGCTTTACTCACATGTAACTGCCATCAATGCTCAAATGTGCCGGATAATGATACTTTCAGGTTTATTCAAGTGCTGTCCTCTCCCTGCTCACCTCCTCCTGACTCTGCCACAATTGCTTAACTCTGCTCTGAGGTCTCAGCCTAAGTGAGACATCCTCCAGAAGGCACCTCTGATCATCCTCCCAGACTGAGTTAGAGCCTCACCTGGGTCCCTCATCAGACCCTGATTCATGCACAACACTTAGGTCTCATTGTTGTCCTCTGACTTCCTGTCTCTCTTCTCTGCATTAGTTAGCTGGTTGCTGGCAGTAATCTATCCAGACACTTACTCAGGCTCTTTATTTTCCCCTCACTCAGCTTTCTTAGCCCTTGGCTTTTTCATGTTCATGCTTGTTACCTCATGTTTGCAGCCCCAGGTATCACGTCTGCATTGTAGTCAGTAAGAGTGGGGAACCACAGCACAAGGCAGCTCACCTCTTCAGTCTATATAAAAGTCCTTTGCAGACACCTTCCAGTAGAGTTCGGCCCAGATCTGAGCACTGAGGAATGGCACCTAGAGATTTCTCGAAGGAGGGAGAGGTGCTATTTAGAGGTGCGGAGCAGAGCAGCACTGGAGCAAGAGAACGCACTGCCTTTGAAGAAGTGGGAGTGGCGGGCACCAGCTGTGCTTTAGATACTGCTGCTCCCACCACCCCCAGAAAGAAGAGGGATTCAGGAAGGATGAAGAGGTCAGCTCTGCGAATGGGTACAGAGCAGTGACCTTGGATGTATCTGCATCAAGGTCGGTCATCTTGGAAACAGCTGCTTTGTAGAGCAGTGCTCACAAAAGCTATCTTGCGGCGAGTCAGAGTGAAAGTTCACAAATGTAACTTCTCTTGTCCTCCTTTGTTTAAATTGTCTGCACATACTATAGTTGGTAACAGAATACAAAAGAGTGCTAATAAGTTACATCCAAAATATCAGTCATATAAAATTTTTATATTATGATTTGTTATATTTGGACAAACGTCTGGTAAGCTATAACCTCTTGGAAGATTAGTTGAGGCAGCCTTTGGACTAATTTCCTTCTACATATTTCCGTAAAAATAAACTAAAACTAACTGTATAATTACCAGTTAGCTTAGAGGACCGGGTATTTCCACTGGTTCTTTCTATTTCTGTCTGCATTTAATAGCCAGGAAATTCAACATTGTCGCCTGCAAAATGTAAATGAGATCTTCAGCTTATGGCAATATGGCAGACAAAACATTATAGGTAAGTTCTCACTCTAAAACACATAAAGTATGGGTAATTTACGTTAAATCATTTTGCAGTTTTATTTACTGTTTGTTTTAGATAACTAATGTATTCAAACTGCTCAAAACTTAAAAAGACACTTAAAACATTGAACCCCCTTCTGAGCCTTCTACCCAATTCCTCCCTGACCCGTTAGTTTCTTATTTACCCTTCCAACCTTTGTGTAAACAGATGAAAGTAAACATTTATATATATATTTCTTTCTGTCCTTACTGAAAATGTGGCATTATGAATATTTCATACCTGGCTTATCTCACTCCTGAGGTATGCTGGAGACTTTCCTGTGGCCCCTTCATTATTCCTTCAGGAACATCAGAACATTATGTCAGTGGGGAGTGGACTGTAGTTTATTTAAATACTCTCTTATACGTGGGCATTTAGCTCATTTCATTATTTTGCTGTTATAAACAGTGCTGCAATGACCATCTTATACCTCACTTCAGTTCAGTCACTCAGTCATGTCTGACTCTTTGCAACCCCATGAATCGCAGCACGCCAGGCCTCCCTGTCCATTATCAACTCCCAGAGTTCACTCAGACTCACGCCTATCGAGTCAGTGATGCCATCCAGCCATCTCGTCCTCTGTCGTCCCCTTCTCCTCCTGCCCCCAATCCCTCCCAGCATCAGAGTCTTTTCCAATGAGTCAACTCTTTGCATGAGGTGGCCAAAGTACTGGAGTTTCAGCTTTAGCATCATTCCTTCCAAAGAAATCCCAGGGCCGATCTCCTTCAGAATGGACTGGTTGGATCTCCTTGCAGTCCAAGGGACTCTCAAGAGTCTTCTCCAACACCACAGTTCAAAAGCATCAATTCTTCGGCGCTCAGCCTTCTTCACAGTCCAACTCTCACATCCATACATGACTACTGGAAAAGCCATAGCCTTGACTAGACGGACCTTAGTCGGCAAAGTAATGTCTCTGCTTTTGAACATGCTATCTAGGTTTGTCATAACTTTTCTTCCAAGGAATAAGCATCTTTTGATTTTGTGGCTGCAGTCACCATCTGCAGTGATTTTGGAGCCCCCCAAANGCTCAGCCTTCTTCACAGTCCAACTCTCACATCCATACATGACTACTGGAAAAGCCATAGCCTTGACTAAATGGACGTTTGTTGGCAAAGTAATGTGACTGTATCAAAGATGAAATCAAGGTTCAGTGAGGTCATAAGGGTGGGGCCCTGGTCCCGCAGGACTGGGGTCCTTATGAAGAGGAGGAGGCCCCTGGGTGCGCGCATAGAGAAAGGGACGCCTGAGGGTGCCGGACAGCTGGGAGGCCTCAGGGGAGGCCCAGACCTGCCAGCACCGTCCAGAACGGTGAGAAAACAAATCTCCATTGCCGAGGTCACTGAGGTTACGACATTTTGCTTTGGCAGCCCTGGCAAACCAAGACAAGTCTTTACATAGTAGAGATCCCTACTGAATTATTTATGAGTGGAGCAGTATGATGTCTGAGATCTGCTTTAAAATACTCCAGAAATAAAAACAGAGAGCTGGTGGGGGGGGATAGATGAAACAAGACTGGCTAAAATGGACAATTCCCAGAGCTGAGGAACAGGTACACAGAGACTTATCACACTCTCCTCTTCTACTCTAGGGCATGTTTAAAAATATTCAAATAAGTTTAAAAAATTGACTTGGATCACTGTAAGGTGATTTTGATGCACATCCAAGTGGACAATTACTGAAAGGGCTTCTCATTAACTTGTGTTCTAAGCTGGGTTGGTATGACCTGGAGTAAATGTGTCACTAACATTTATCTATAAATAAAGTTTTAACTAAATATAATAAGGCAGTAGGGAAAGGAACCAAAATGCCGACTGCAGACAGTGGGACTGCTGGTGAGGGAAATCCAGGGGAGAGGGCATCAGCATTTATCGAGCACCTGCTGAATACTGAGTGTTTCGTAGCCGTTAACTTTGGATGCTCACACTGGTTTTAAATTTCAAAATTTTTTTATCAAGCTACAGTATGAAGAAACTAAGGCCCAGAAAGGATAAATGAATTCACATACTACAGAGTGACTGGCTCAGCTGGGAGTCGAATCCTATCCGTCTGCCTCCAGAGTGTGCATTCTTTTCCCTAGTCGTTACCTTGAAGAAGGCAGTGGCACCCCACTGCAGTACTCTTGCCTGGAAAAATCCCATGGACGGAGGAGCATGGTGGGCTGCAGTCCACGGGGTCGCTAGGAGTTGGACACGACTGAGCGACTCACTTTCACTGTACCTTCTGCCCGGATATTGCCAAGTGACAGATCACGAAGGGCAGAGGCATTCTGACCAAGATGGGATCAAGAAGAGATAGGCCCAGGACAGACTAACGGAGGACTTGAACTTGGAGGCAGGTCCTGAGGTGGAGTGGAAGGGCATCCCTGGGTTGCAGAGGGACGGCCAGAGGGGGAGCCTGGCCGCACACGGAGAAGGAGGGGCCTCTGCAGCTCCTGGGGAGAGGCTGGGGGCAGGCTGGGGGCACGGGCCTGCAGGGACGCTGCCCCAGGACTGCGGCCGGGCAAGACTGAAGAGCAGATTTCAGAATGAGGCGGGAACATGAGGCCTCATCGACAGGTGAGGGAAGTCGGGAGGAGGTTGTTCCAGGTGGGGAGGAGAAAGGGCTCGAGTCAGGTCAGACGTGCAGAACTGGGGATGACGGCGGAACACCCGAGTGAAGAAGGCCCGATGACAGCTGGGGAGACAGAATGTTGGATTTGAAAAATCATCTGACCTGCTTCTTCATTCAAGAAATGTGGATCCTTGGGGACTTCCCTGGTGGCCCGGTGGTTGAGAATCTGCCTTCCAATGCAGGAGACACAGGTCTGATCCCTGGTCACTGCACTAAGATCCCACATGCCTCGGGCAACTGGCCCGTTTGCCGCAATTACACGCATCACAACTAGAAGCCCCCAAGCCAAAACGAAAGACCTCACGTGGCCCAACTAAGACCCGATGTGGCTAAATGAATAAACAAATATTTTTTTAAAAGAAGAAAGAAAGGAGAATCTAGGAGGCAACCAGGGAGTGCCCTGGGATACACAGAAGATTTTGGCTCCTTAATCTAGCTTACATCACGCTACAGAAAGTAACCATCCATTCTTTGCTCTCCTGTATGTTCCAGCAGAGTATTGGGGATTCAGCAGAGGTAGGGAGATGCCTTTGACTGGTCTTCCTGCTTCCACTCTGCTATCCCCTCCAATTATTTTTATCTCAGGCAGTAGCCATTAGAGTTGTGCTGCTACCTGGAATAGTCTGTGTAAATGGGCTAAATGTGAAAGGAACTTTCTGGATGCTGGTGGAATGCACACCCCGTGCAGTTATGTAAGACGCAGGCCTGGGAAAGCGATCCTATAAGAAGGATCCAGCCCTCCTCTGCAGCCTGAACACACAAGCCACACCCTAGCCTGAGAACCTGTGCACAGGCGCCACCCTCTCCCTAGAAAGCTCTTCTGATGCTTTTTGTGTGTGTGTGTGGTGCTTTATATTTGTTTCTTTTTAATGTAGTAGGCATTTTAACTTAAAAAAATTGACCATCTGCTCTCATTGGAATAGAAACTCGACAAGGGCAGGGCTCTGTGTCCTGTCTGTTTATGGCTATAAAAACAGTGCCTGGCACAGAGCAGGCATTCAGTGAGTGAATTACAGCGTAACAGGGCGACAGGCTAAAATAAAGACCTGGACAAATTGCCAGGGAACCTAAAAGGGGCACCAATCCCACCTCCCTGACAGTGTCAGGGCAAGTTTCCCGAAGAGGTGACCATCGAGCTGGGACTTGCAAGAGAGGTGAGTGGGTCAAGGCAGATGTGGCTGGTTGAATAATGACCCCCAAAGATATCCAGGTCTTGATTCCTGGAGACTGTGAATGGTACTGCATAGGATAGAAATGACTTTCAGCTGTGATTAAGTGGTATCCTGAGATGGGGAGAGAAAGTGTTAGTTGATCAGTCATGTCTGACTCTCTGCGACCCATAGACTGTAGCCCTCCAGGCTCCTCTGTCCATGGAATTCTCCAGGCAAGAACACTGGAATGGGTTGCCATTTCCTTTTCCAGGGGATCTTCCCAACCCACAGGTCAAACCCAGGCCTCCCACATAGCAGGCAGATTCTTTACCA
Source organism: Neotragus moschatus (assembly GCA_006410615.1). Lineage (NCBI taxonomy): Eukaryota > Metazoa > Chordata > Mammalia > Artiodactyla > Bovidae > Neotragus > Neotragus moschatus. Next base: position 498,484 of record SJYA01002789.1, read on the forward strand.
TCTGAGCCACCAGGGAAGCCCTGAGATGGGGAGATTATCCTCTGTTATCCTGTGGTGGGCCCTAAGTGCAACCACAGGTATCCTGAAGGAGGGATTTAAAAGCAGCAGAAAGTTTGATGAGGAAACAAGGCCCTTTACTGCTGCCGGAGGTGGAGGAGGGAATCATGAGCCAAGGCATGCAGAGAACGAAGCTGCAGAGGCTGGAAATGAGGAGGAAGCCAGTTCTCCTCCAGAGCTTTCTGAGGGAGCGTGGCCCTGCTGGCACCCTGACTTTGGATGAATGGAACCGACATCAGGCAAGAGAATAAAAAGTCAGATTGGTTTCAGTGGTGGTGTTGATAACTCAGGGCAGTGGCACCCCACTCCAGTACTCTTGCCTGGACGGAGGAGCCTGATGGGCTGCAGTCCATGGGGTCGCTAAGGGTCGGGCACGACTGAGCCACTTTCCCTTTCCCTTTTCACTCTCATGCATAGGAGAAGGAAATGGCAACCCGCTCCAGTGTTCTTGCCTGGAGAATCCCGGGAACGGAGGAGCCTGGTGGGCTGCCATCTACGGTGTCGCACAGAGTCGGACACGACTGAAGCGACTTAGCAGCAGCAGCAGCAGAGGATGAACTAGGTTCGGAGGAGGGCTCAGGAAACTGGGGCAAAATTACAGGTGGAATATCCAGGTGATGTCCTGGACAAGGCTGGAGGCCAAAGGAACTCTGTGCTCATCGGCTTCTCTGTAAACAGTCCCGTGGAGAGAAGGTCAGTATTCCTAGAAGAGGCCTAGTCCACTGGATGGACTTGAAACAAGTCTCTCCTCATGATACGGTCAGCTTGTTGCATTTTTGCCCCTCATTTCTAACCTGATCTTGTGAAGGCCTGCTTTCTAACCAAAATATGTGTTCTGTTTCCCTCGTGAGCAATCAGCTCTAGGAAGCAGCCGATTTGATCAGCCATTCTTCCCTGAGCAAGAGGCCAGCTGCCCTGGCAAGCCTACCCTGCTAAGTGTTCTTTGCATTTCTCCTTGAATGCTCTCAACACCAGGGGCTCATTACCGTATTGTAAGACAATATATGCTCGCTCTTAGTGTGTGAGTGTGTGTGTGCGCACGCATGCTCAGTCGCTTCCATTGTGTCCAACTCTTAGTGACCCCTTGGACCTGCCTGGCTCCTCTGTCCATGGGATTTTCCCAGCAAAGATACTGAATGGGTTACCGTTTCCTCCTCCAGGGGATCTTCCAGACCCAGGGATTGAACCCGCAACTCCTGCATTGCAGGTGGATTGTTTACCTCTAAGCCCCCCGGGGAAAGCCCTTTTAAGGCCGAAACTGCCCAGAGCTTTCATTTGGTTCTGAGGCTTGACCACTGGCACAAAACGATGTATTTCATGGCCCTAGGTCTGGAGTCAAAAAGAACTGGATTTAAGTTCAGACTCGGCTTCTTACAGTGAACTTGGTCTCTTTGTCCACCCTAGTTTGCTCAATAGTAAAATGGGGATAAAATGACGGTCTATCTTATGAGGTTGTGAAAAAGCATACTTGACACACAGCAAACGCTCACTAAATGGTAAATATTATTATGGATGTTAGATGTCATTTGAACATCTCTTCAAAAACCACTACTTGATGATATGTGCCTTCTTCAGAGGAGAGGGATAGAGACCCTTAATAGTTGTCCCTCATAGTCCCCCTTGAGCTATGAGTGGATATGGACTTTGGCCTTTTTGAATTAAATGTATGTTAAGCGTAGATATGACGTGTGGACGCTCATTCAGGACATGTGGAAGGTATAATCAAGGTATCCCTCAGGGGTTATTCCTGCCTACTTAGAAAAAGAAAGAATTTGCTTTCCATTGACCAAACAGCAGGCCAGGATAGTAAGGAGGGATTGATTTTCTCAGCATTCCATTATCTCGAGTCTTTAAAGAGAGCATAACGCACTCCAGCGGTAAGAGGGATTGTGTCATCCAGGAGCGGACTGGGCCCTGGAGAAGAATCTGGCTGAGTCCAGCTTTCAAAGGGAATAATCCCACTCCTCTCCACATTCGCCATGTATGTTTTCTTAAAAAGATTCTTTCAAGTCTGGCAGTTGAGACCCACATTTCCTATCCAGACACCCGTTTCATAACCAGCTCAGCTGCTGACCCAGTTAAATAATAATGAGTGATTTTCATAAATCTAAACTTTCCCTCAGAAGAGCCCAGCGGAAGAGGCTGCAGGGTGGTGCTTGGGGGTAAATCATCAGCAGTGGTGTCAAAACCCATTCGATTGATGGCATTAAACATCAGCTGCCTGCACACGGGCAAGCCATTGGAGGGAGAGAAAGGGAAATCTAGTCAAGCCTCTGGTGGTTTCGTCCACCTGGAATTTACACAAGCGAGCGTTAGAGACTGGGAGAAGGAAATCCTGCTTTCTGCAGAGTTCAGTGATTTCCCCACCCCCACCCCCCACTGAAGAAAGGCTGCTTCCTGGAGGGCTTTGCAGAAACTATAACCGCTTGGCAAATGGGTAACAACAGACAGAGCAAGGCCATTGGGCAGGGGGTTTGGGGGGAGGGGTGCCCTGACTTGTAGAAATTGCTAATTTCTGTTGTGTAAATACTTTCACACAGTCTATTTCAAGTCACCAACTTGACATCACTGCATGTGGTCTTGGGGAGAGATGGACACACCGCTTCACAGAGTTTCCATCATTCAGACACCGTAGATGTAAATGAACTCAAGAGCATGGATAATAGTGAAATGTAGCAAAATAATTGGAAATTTTGAGTATTTTTTAAAAATATATAGATATAAATTTATATAATTTGGTTTTTAATTGAAGTATAGTTGATTTAACTTAATTGAAGTATATAGTTGGGCTTCCCTGATAGCTCAGATGGTAAAGAATCTCCCTGCCATGCAGGAGACCCCAGTTCAATTCCTGGGTCAGGAAGATCCCCTGGAGAAGGGATAGGCTACCCAGTCCAGTATTCTTGGGCTTCCCTGGTGGCTCNACTTAATTGAAGTATATAGTTGGGCTTCCCTGATAGCTCAGATGGTAAAGAATCTCCCTGCCATGCAGGAGACCCCAGTTCAATTCCTGGGTCAGGAAGATCCCCTGGAGAAGGGATAGGCTACCCAGTCCAGTATTCTTGGGCTTCCCTGGTGGCTCAGCTGGTAAAGAATTCACCTGCAGTGTGGGAGACCTGGATTTGATCCCTGTGTTGGGAAGATCCCCTGGAGAAGGGAAAGGCTACCCACACCAATATCTTGGCCTGGAGAATTCTATGGACTGTATAGTCCACGGGGTCGCAAAGAGTCGGACACGACTGAGCGACCTTCACACTTTCACACATAGTTGGCTTACAGTGTTGTGTTTTAGTTTCAGGGGTGCAACAAAGTGATTCAGTTATGTGCTCTTTTCAATCATTATGGTTGGTTACAGGACACTGAACATAGTTTCTTGTGCTACACAGTAGGCCCTTGTTGTTGATCTCTTTTATGTATATAGTAGTGAGTGTCTGTGAATCCCAAACTCCTGATTTATCCCTCCCTGCCCCAATAATTTGATTTTTAATCAGGGCTGTGTTTAACAGCTGGCTCTCAGAATTCCTGAAAGTATAACAAGTACTAGTTCATATGAGTCAATACAGGCGGCTGCAGCTCACCCCTGACTTGTGGTACTTGAAAACGAAAGGACACACGCTCCTTGGGGACCAGGGCTGAAGGCCTGTCAACTTCTCTGAGGTCCAGCCCCTTGCCTAACCTCTCAGTGACTCACTCGTTGTGTCAAATTTTTCATTTGTTTCTTTCCGGTTGCACGGCGTTTGCACGGCGGCTTCGTCGCTGCCTGTGGGCTGCCTCTGGTTCGGGTGAGTAGGGCTCCTCTTCCTTGTGCTGTGCGGCTTCTCACTGCGGTGACCCCCTTGCTGTGGGCACAGGCTTTAGGGTGCTCAGTAGCTGTGGTGCGTGGGCTTAGTTGACCCGAGGCCTGTGGAATCTTCTCGGACCAGGGATCAAATCAGCGTCCCCTGAATTGGCAGGGGGATTCTTAGCCCCTGGACCACCAGGGGAGTCCCTCATCTACTTTTTGTTTATTAGACAAACGTCTACTGAGCAGATGCTGGGCCCTGCAAATCCTGACGGGACCAAGAGAAGAAGCTCGACATGGACACGGGAGCTGGCTCCAGGGGTGTGATGAGGAGTGAGCAGAGAGGAAACAGGCAACGTGCCAGTCTCTTGGACTGAAGGCCAGGGGGCTGCTGGTTTGACCTCTGAGGCTTTCTGCCGCAGTGGCCCTTGCCCCTTCTGGACACACTCCTCCCTCGGCTCCAGGACGCGGCTCTCTCCGGGTCCTCCTCCCGCCCTGCTCACGGCGCTTCCTTAGGCTCTTCTGCCGGCTTCTCTTCACCTCCACAGCCTCGGGTGTCACAGCGTCCCGGGTCCCAGTCCCTGGATCCCTTCTCTTCCCGACCTCCCCTCCTCAGCGGTGATTTATCCTGTGTCATGGCTGTCGATCACCCCTTTCCAGCTTGACCCCTCCTCTAAACTCCAGTCTCCTTTATCCAGTTGCCTACTTGAAAACCCTGCCGGACGGCTAGTGGGTAAGTCAGCCCACCACGCTGAACCTCTGACCTTCTGTCCTCTACAGCTGGTTTCTCCTTCACCCCGCCATCTCAGGCAGCACAACTCTCGCCTTCTAGCTGTTCAGGGGCTCAAAACCCATAAGGCATTCTTGAGTTCTCTCTTTCTTTCATCCCCCAGATCCAATCAACTGGCCAAGATTGTGGACTCTACCTTCAAAACGCTCCTCGTGTAACCACGTCTTAGCTCCTCCACTGTCTTTTCTATGGACTTGGCCATCATCATCTCTCACCTGGATATTTCAATAGCCTCCTAGTACGTCTCCCAGCTTTCACAGCTGTTCATCCCCATCCCATCACCTGCGCTCTAATCTCAACATAGCAGCCAGGTCAATCCTGTTGAGAACATTTTAAAGCTCACTTCACTTACCTCATAGAAATTTCATGCATATTACAGTGTTTGGCATGTGGCAATACGCCATGCTGTTGCATTTAAATTCACAGGCTATTTATTCTACCATATGATATCATGACTTCTAATAAAGACATACCACGGAGACATTGTAGATTCAGTTCCAGACCACTGCAATAAAGTGAATATTCCAATAAAGTGAGTCACACAAAGTTTTTTTTTGTTTCCCAGTACATATAAGAGTTATTTCAACACTATACTGGAGCATTTTAAGTGTGCAACAGCATTGTCTCTTTAAAAATGTACACGCCTTAATTTAAAAGTATTTTTTTGCTGAAAAGTACTGACTATCGCCTGAGCTTTCAGAGAGTTGTCATCATTTTGCTGGCGGAGGATCTGGCCTCAGCGGCTGCTCACTGATGAAGGTGGTGCTTGCTGAAGGCTGGGGTGGCTGTGGCAGTTCCTTAGACAGCAATTGACAGTACATTTTGCCACATCAGCTGACTCTTCCCTGCATGAACGGTGTCCCTGTAGTATGGAATGCTGTTTGATAGCAGTGTGCCTGTGTATTTAGAGAACTTCTTTCAAAATTGGAGTCACTCTTCTCAAGCCCTGCCACTGCTTTAAGTTATGTATTCCTCTAAGTCCACTGTTGTGATTTCGACAAGCTTCACGGCATCTTTACCAGGAGTAGGTTTCATCTCAAGCATCCACTTTCTCTGCTTATCCATAAGAAGCAGTTCCTCATCCTCTCAGATTTAATCATGAGGTTGGGCAGTTCAGTCACATCTTCAGGCCCCATTTCTAATGCCAGCTCTCTCGCTGTTTCTACTACATCTGCAGTTGTTTTTTCCACTGAAACCTTTAACTCCTCAAAGTCTTCCTTGAGGGCTGGAATCAATGTCTGCTAAACTTCTGTTAATGTTGGTCTTTTGACCTAGTCCCATGAATCACGAGTGTTCTTCATGGTATCTAGAATGGTGAATCATTTCCAGAAAGTTTTCAATTGACTTTGCCCAGATCCTTCAGAGGAATCACTCTTTATGGTAGCTATAGCTTTATGAAACGTATTTCTTAAATAATAAGGCTTGAAAGTCAAAATTGCTCCTTGGTTCGTGGGCTGCAGAATGGATGTTATGTTGGCAAGTGTGGAAACAGCTTGAATCTCACGGCATTTCTCCCTCAAAGCCACTGGGTGATCATATGCATTGTCAATGAACAGTCATGTTTTGAAAGGAAACTTTCCTCTGATCAGTAGATCTCAGTAATGGAGTTAAAATATTCAGTAAATCATGTTGGAAATAGATGTGCTGTCATCCCAGCTTTGTTCCATTTACAGAGAACAGAGTAAGTTTAGCATAATTATTCAGGCCCCAGGATTTTAGGAATGGTAAATGAACACTGTCTTCAACTTCAAATCACTAGCTGCTTTAGCCTCTAGCAAGAAAGTCAGCCTGTTCTTTGAAGCTTTGAAGCCAGNGTTCCATTTACAGAGAACAGAGTAAGTTTAGCATAATTATTCAGGCCCCAGGATTTTAGGAATGGTAAATGAACACTGTCTTCAACTTCAAATCACTAGCTGCTTTAGCCTCTAGCAAGAAAGTCAGCCTGTTCTTTGAAGCTTTGAAGCCAGGCATTGACTTCTCCTCTCTAGCTATGAAGGTCCTAGGAGGCATCTTCATCCAGTAGAAGGCTGTTTCATTGACACTGAAACTATACTGTTCAGTGTGGCTGAGGGCATCTTAGCTAGATCTTCTTGATAACCTGCTGCAGCTTCTGCACAGCACTTGTTACTTCACTTTGCACGTCTATGTTACAGAGAGAGCTTCTTTCCTTAAGTCTCATGAACCAACCTCTGCGAACTTCAAACTCTGAACTTCTCTTCTGCAGCCTCCTTGCCTCTCTTGGCCTCCCCAGAATTGAAGAGAGTTGAGGTCCTGCTCTAGATAAGGAATTGGTGGAATTAGCTGATTGATGTCTCTGGAATCTTAAGGGAATTGGTGGCTTACTTGGACCACTCAAACTTTCTCCATTTCATTAATAAGGCTGTTTTGCTTTCTTATCACTGGTTCACTGGAACAGCACTTTCCATTTCCTTCAGGAGTCTCCTTCGTATTCATTCGCATCTTGGCTAACTGTTTGGCACAGCAGACCTAGCTGGCGGCCTACTGGGCTGTTGACATGCCTTCCTCACTGAGCTTAATCGTTCCCAGCTTTTGATTCAGAGTGAGAGCTGTGTGACTCTTCCTTTCACTTCAACACTTAGAGTCACCGTAAGATTATTAATTGGCCTCATTTCAATCTTGTTGTGTCTGAGGGAACCAAGAGGCCTGACGAAGGGGAGGGAGAGCAGTCAGAACATGCTCACCATTTATGGATCAAGTTCGTTACCTGACAAGGGCGTGCACTGTGATGCCCCACGACGATGACAATGGTAACATCAGAGATGGCTGATCACAGATGACCAGTGCAATAATCATGGCAAACGTTGAAATATCACCAGAATTGCCAAAATATGACCCAGAGACATCAAGTGAGCAAACACTATTGGTGAAATGGAGCCAGTAGATTTGCTCTGGGCAGGGTTGCCGCAGACTTTCAATTTGTGGAAAAAAAAAAAAACCACTATCTGTGAAGCATAAAGACAGCACAGGTATGCTTTCATTAAATTTTGTTNTGTGGTCCTAGTGTGATTAGATTGACTAGTTTTCTGTGAGTATGGTTTCAGTGTGTCTGCCCTCTGATGCCCTCTTGCAACACCTACCATCTTACTTGGGTTTCTCTTACCTTGGGCATGGGGTATCTCTTCACAACTGCTCCAGCAAAGTGCAGCCGCTGCTCCTTACCTTGGATGAGGGATATCTCCACACCACCGCCCTTCCAGACCTTCAACGTGGGATAGCCCTTCTAGGCTATCTTATATCTACCGCATATTTATTATTGCTCACTCATTAAGTTGTGTCCAACTCTTTGTGACCCCGTGGACTGCAGCATGTCAGGCTTCCATGTCTTTCTCCATCTCCTGGAGCTTGCTCAAACTCATGTCTGTTAGGTTGGTGATGCCATCCAACCATCTCATCCTCTGTAGCCCCCTTCTCCAGTCTTTCCCAGCATCAGGGCCTTTTGCAATGAATCAGCTCTTCACATCAGGTGGCCAAAGTATTGAAGCTTCAGCTTCAGCATCAGTCCTTCCAATGAATATTCAGGACTGATGTCCTTTAGGATGGACTGGGTGGATCTCCTTGCACTCCAAAGGACTCTCAAGACTCTTCTCCAACACCACAGTTCAAAAGCATCAATTCTTTGGTGCTCAGCCTTCTTTATGGTCCAGCTCTCACATCCATATATGACTACTGGAAAAACTATAGCTTTGACTATAAAGACCTTTGTTGGCAAAATAATGTCTCTGCTTTTTAATACACTGTCTAGTTTTGTCATGTTTATAGGTATTTCTGTAAGATAAATTCCCAGAAGTGGGGTGGCTGAGTCACAGGATGAGGGTGTTGTAATTTTGGTGAATCCTGGGAAATTGCTTTGCTTGCTTGCTTGGGGAATATCATTCCATACTTTCACCAGCCACCAGCTAAGCAAGACTGTTCACCCACTAACTTGGTAACCAGGTGGTTGCCAACTTCTGTATTTTGACCTTCTGATAAGTATAAAATGGTTTTGCAGATTTTTTTCCCAATATATTTGTAAATTGCATTTCTTTTGTGAATAAAATCAAGCATCTTTTCATATGTTTCTTATGTTTCATGGATATTTATAATTCTTTTTTTGTGAGCTCTCTGTTCATCTCCTTTGCCTATGTGTCTTTTGAACAATTAGTCTTTTTTTTCTTATTGGTTCCAGGCAAAAAAACATACACACTGCACACACACACACACACATGCACCACGCAGGATAAAACGGAGATGTGCCGCCTCTTGTTTCTGCACTGTGTGCCCAGGGGGGAGCCACGGCTGCTTGTGGCTCACAGCTGAGGCTTCCACAGGTGTCATTCTAAAAGGATGTCACCTCACCCAAGACTCTACCCTCCTGGGGGCACCCCCATCCAGCGAGTGTAACACCTCAAGCCCTTACTGATACCCACCAGGGTTGTTAGCCTTCCCCAATCAGAAAAAGTTGACTAGAGACCAGACCAGAAATGCAGGCAAGGTTTTATTGGAATCCCTGCTGCTGCAGGTGGGAGCAATAAACAACAGGTTCCCGTGCTCACTCGCTTGCTAAGTGAGGGGTGAGCATGTTCCTTATATGAGGTGAGGGTAGGGGTATGTGTGTGTGCAGGGGGCATGTGCAGTACCCTGCTTTGGCTCTCTTTAGAAGTGGCAGTTTGGTTTTTCTGTCTTTTGTATCTTTTTTGTCCGGAATTTGCCCTAAGTACACCTGCATAGGGTTGTTTTTAGTCCCATACAGTTTCTTTGTATCTTATTGCTTGAGGAGAGATGTCCAGGTGCAAGTATTGCAGCACTGCAGCGTAGGGCCCCAGATCCCAGCCTACCCCATTACCACAGTGGACGTCTCTGAAGGGCCACCTGCCAGTTCAGCCGAGGCCCTCTTGCACCTTCATCCCCACAGCGTGCCTCCTCTCATATTTTCTCACGAACAGACCTGCCTCAGAGATGATGCCTTGTATGTGATAGAAATCGCAAACATTTTCCCAGTTGACATTTGCCTTTTGATATTTTGTATAAATAGAAGTCTCCCTGGGATTTCCCCTACATCGCATGGTTTTGTCTGATTGTTCATGGACTAGTTACTGAGGTGGTGGGGTGGGATAGAAGCCTGGAAGTGCCCCTCTCCTCGCTGCTGTTATGTTTCAGAGCCTCCCTGGTTATTCTTACTTAGTTTACCAAATGAACGTTAAACTCTACATGTCTGACTCGAAGAAGGAAAAAAATGTTTATGAGGTCAGATTAAATTTACAAGTTAGCTATGAAGAAATGGTGATGTTGAGTCTTCCCAACTAAGAACGTAGTCTGTGCAGTTCTACTTTTGAGCCTTTTGGGGATATAATTATTCCACATATTGTTTACACATCTCTTTTAAGTTCGTTTCTTAGTATTTTTCTTTTAGTTGCCATTATAAATGGAATATTATCTTCCGTTATGTCTTCTAACTTATTTTTGTTTATATTTGAAGGTTATTTTTCATGTATGCCAATTCTGTATCCTTTGTATTGGTGCTATTCACAGACTATGTCCAGCTCTCTGCCTCCCTCTGGTGGGACCACGGATGCATTACCCCTCCTGGCCCCTGTGGCTGGATGGGCCGTTTGACTAGTTTTTGCCATGGGGTTATGAACCCAGGTGAGGTGACACTTCTGAGTCAGAGTGTTTGATCCTTAGCTGGAGATGCTCCAGGACTTTCTGTCCCTCTGACACATTGAAGGGCAGTTTTTAAGAGTATCTGCAGAGCTGGTGCTGACCCACAGCAGAGTTTTGGGCTGAGCAGAAAAAACAAACCTTTGTTGTGGTGGTCTCCCGGGTCTGGAGGCTGTTGCCATAAAATAGCAGGCATTCTTCTGTGAATAGCCCATGTCAGTGTGCTTATCTTAGTGTCTCAGAGTAATTTCTGGTTTAGAGTTTTACTTTTTATCTAATATACATGTATTCATATTTCGTATGTCTTGTTGTAATACGTGCCTGGGATTTGTTTTAACCAGGTCTAGTAAGACACACATACACACAGAAATGACTGTCATGAAGCAAGAAAGCTTTCCTCCCAGTTCTGTAGAGGGGGGAGTCCTAGCACACAGGGCCACCTGGGGAAGCATCAGGGTCAGGAGCACATGGACATGGACACAGGATATGCTCTTGTAACTGCAAGAAGGAGCAGGCAAGGCAGGGCATTTGGGTTTGGGAGTGACTGATCTGAGTCACTTCAGCAGGCTGCAGCATGGAGGGGCTGCCCCTGAGCCATCTCTGGCCCTGGATGATTGCCCAGAGCAGGAGGGCCTCACAGAGGAGGAAGCTGGGGCTGTGGGCTCTGGACTGGCTTGCATTCCTTATTGAAAGGCATACTTGCTGGGGAGTCACTTGTCATTACTAAAAACTGAGAGTTCTGGAAAGAGTGAGCTGTCACAGGTCAGCAAGACCTCAAAAATACAGAAAATAAATAGTATGATTAATCCATCTCCACTATGAACGGAACTCCTTAAGCATTATAAAGTGGCCTTCTTCATCTTCCGTAATGCCTTTGGGCGTAAATTCTGCTTTATTTGATGTAAGATTATGACTGCCTATCTTGCCTTTTGTTGTTGTTATGATGATTATTTTTATTTTATTTCTGCCTGATAAACCTAATAAACCATGATTCCTCCCCTTTAGTTATAACCTTTCTGAATCACTTCACTCTGAATATAGCTCCCATATATAGCACAAGTTGGTCCTTGCTTTTTAAAGTAATATGAAAAATCCTTTTCTTTAGCTGCATTAAGCCTATTTAAATTTGTTGCTATGACAGATATGGTTGGTCTTAATTCTGTCATATTATATTTTCTATTTATATATAAATATTTAAATGACTTTCACTATATTTTATTAGCTTTTTATTTTTAAATGTTTTTTCTGCTGTTTAGAACACTTACATTTTTTATCTAGTGTTAACTTTTCAAAATTCTACTTTTATGTACTGCTATCCTCTTTCCCTTTTCCCTTTGTGTAATGTAATTATTTTTTATTGAAGTATAATTACTTTACAATATTGTGTTAGTTTGAAGTGTACAGCAAAGTGATTCAGTTATACATATACATGTATTATTTTTCAGATTCTTTTCCATCATACGTTATTAGAAGATATTGAGTATAATTCCCTGTGCTATACAGCAGGTCCTTGTTGTTTGCCTATGTTATATATAGTAGTGTGTATATATTAATTCCAGACTTGCAGTTTACCTTTCCTCCCATCCCATTGTCTCCTTTGGTAACCATAAGTTTGTTTTCTGTGTCTGTGAGTCTGTTTTGTAAATAAGTTCATTTGTATCTTTTTTTTTAGAATCCACATATAAGTGGTATAATGTGGTATTTGTCTTTCTCTGACCGAGTCTGAGGATCTCTAGGTCCATCCATGTTGCTGCAAAAGGCATTATTTCATTCTTTTTATGGCTAAGTAAGATTCCATTGTGGGGCTTCCGTGGTGGCTCAGTGGTAAAGAATTGCCTGCCACTGCAGGAGACACAGGTTCAATCCCTGGGTCGAGACGATCCTCTGGAGAAGGAAATGGCACCCCACTCCAGTATTCTTGCCTGGGAAGTCTCACAGACAGAGGAGCCTGGCAGGCTACGGTCAGTGAAGTTGCTAAGAGTCAGATGTGACTGAGCAACTAAACAACAAAATATTCATACACACACACACACACACACACACACAGACACACACACACACAGACACAAACACACACACACACACACAGACACACACACACACAGACACACACACACACACCCCGCATCTTCTCTACCCACGTCAGTGGATGTTTAGGTTGCTTCTCTGTCTTGGTTATTGAAAAGAATGGGGCTATAAACATTGGGGTCCAAGGATCTTTTCACATTAGAGTTTTCTTCAGATATGCCCAGCATGGGATTGCAGGATCATATGGTAAGTCTACTTTTAGTTTTTTTAGGGAACCTCCATCCTGTTATCCACAGTGGCTGTACCAATTTATATTCCCACCAATAGTGTAGGAGGGTTTTCGTTTCTTCACACCCTCTCCATCATTTATTGTTTGTAGTTTTTTGATGATGGCCATTCTGATCAGTATAAATTGACACCTCATTATAGTTTTGATTTGATTTGCAATTCTCTAATAATTAGTGATGTTGAGTATTTTCCCATGTGTTGGTTGGCCATCTATACATCACCTTTGGAGAAATAGCTATGTAGATCTTCCACCCGTTTTTTGATTGGATTGCTTGGTTTTTTGATATTGAGCTGCATAACCTGCTTGTATATTTTAGATATTAAACCTTTGTTAGTTGTTTCATTTGTAAATATTTTCTCCCATTCTGTATTGTTTATGGTTCCCTTTGCTGTGTAAAGGCTTTTAAGTTTAATTAGGTCTCCCTTGTTAATTTTTATTTTTATTTCCATTACTCTAGGGGATGGATCAAAGAAAATATTACTGTAGTTTATGTCAAAGAGTGTTCTGCCTATATTTACCTCTAGGAGTTTTATAGAATCTGGTCTTACATTTAGATCTTTAATCTATTTTGAGTTTACTTTGTTGATGCTGTTAGAGAATGTTATAATTTCATTATTTTACATGTAGCTGTCCAGTTTTTTCGGGCATTGCTTATTGAAGAAACTGTCTTTTCTTCCTTGTATATTCTTGCCTCCTTTGTTGTGGATAAATTGACCATATGAGCGTGGGTGTATTTCTGGGCTTTGGAATTCCTAGCCACAGCAACCAGAAAAGGAAAAGAAATAAAAGGAATCCAAATTGGAAAAGAAGTTAAACTGTTTGCAGATGACGATGCTGTACATAGAAAAGATGCTGCTGGAGCTCATCAACGAACTCAGTTAAGTTGCTGGGTACAAGATTAATACGCAGAAACTCATTGCATTTCTATACCCTAATAAAAGATCAAAAAGGGAAATTAATGCCGCATGATAAATATAATTAATACTGCTATATGTTATATATGAAAGTTGTTAAGAGAATAAATCCTAAGAGTCCTCGTTAAAAGGAAAAATATTTTTTCTATTTCTTTAATGTTATATTTCGGAGAAGGCAATGGCACCCCACTCCAGTACTCTTGCCTGGAAAATCCCATGGATGGAGGAGCCTGGTGGGCTGCAGCCCATGGGGTTGCGAAGAGTCGGACACGACTGAGCGACTTCACTTTCACTTTTCACTTTCATGCTTTGGAGAAGGAAATGGCAACCCACTCCAGTTGTTCTTGCCTGGAGAATCTCAGGGATGAAGGAGTCTGGTGGGCAGCTGTCTATGGGGTCATACAGAGTTGGACTTGACTGAAGTGACTTACCAGCAGCAGCAGCAATGTTATATTTATATGAAATAGTAAATTTTTGCTAAACTTACTGTGATAAGCATTTCATGATGTATGTAAATCATTATGCTGAACACCTTCAACTTATATAGTACTGCTGCTGCTGCTAAGTCACTTCAGTCATGTCCAACTCTGTGTGACCCCATAGACAGCAGCCCACCAGACTCTCTTTGTCCCTGAGATTCTCCAGGCAAGAACACTGGAGTGAGTTGCCATTTCCTTCTCCAGTGCATGAAAGTGAAAAGTGAAAGTGAAGTCACTCAGTCGTGTCCGACCCTCAGCGACCCCATGGACTGCAGCCTTCCAGGCTCCTCCATCCATGGGATTTTCCAGGCAAGTATGTAATTCTATATGTCATTTATATCTCAACAAAAGTGGAAGAGAAACAAAAAGTTAAAAAAGAATTTAAGAAATTACCATCGCATCAAAAAGAATAAAATGCCTAGGAACGAACCTACCTAAGGAGACATAGGAATGGTGCTAAAGCTGAAACTCCAGTACTTTGGCCACTGCATGTGAAGAGTTGACTCATTGGAAGAGACTCTGATGCTGGGAGAGATTGGGGGCAGGAGGAAAAGGGGACGACAGAGGATGAGATGGCTGGATGGCATCAGTGACTCGATGGATGTGGGTTTGAGTGAACTCCAGGAGTTGGTGATGGACAGGGAGGCCTGGTGTGCTGCAATCCATGGGGCTGCAAAGAGACAGACATGACCGAGCGACTGAACTGAACTGAGGGAGACATAAGACCTTTACTATGAAAAATATAAGTCCCTGATGAAAAAAATAAAAGCTGATACAAACAGATGAAAATATATATCTTGTTCTTGGAAAGGAAGAATCAATATTGTTAAAATGACCATATAACCCAAGGCAGCCTACAGATGGAGTGCAACTTCCTGTCAAATTAAAATGGCATTTTTGGCAGAACTAAAACAACAAAAAAGATTTAATTTGTGTGGAAACACGGAAGACCCCAAATATCCAAAACAGTCTTAAGAAAAAAGAACATAGTTGGAGATATCATGCTTCTTGACTTCAGACCATATTACAAAGCTCCAGTCATCAAAATAGCATGGTATTGGCACAAGAACAGACATATAGATCAGTGGGACTGGTTAGTTTTGTAATTTAAAATATCTTT
This sequence comes from Neotragus moschatus, assembly GCA_006410615.1. NCBI lineage: Eukaryota > Metazoa > Chordata > Mammalia > Artiodactyla > Bovidae > Neotragus > Neotragus moschatus. Next base: position 513,600 of record SJYA01002789.1, read on the forward strand.
CTGATATTTAGAAGTTACATTTTTATTTGGTGATTATTTTAAAATTCTACCTTGATGTATTCTTTCCCTTTCTCTTATAGTTGATGTCAGTGATCTGCCTCAGTAAAACTAGTTTATATCTTCTTCCTCTTCCCACTCTCCCTTCTACCAGCTTAGTTAGTAGTATATCATTCATATGTTTCTAGCATTTTCCTTAGTCCTGTTACATATGTTCGCCCTCCACTCTTGGGCGATGGATCAGCCCCAGGGCAGCCAGTGGCAGCAGTGAGGCCGAGGAGCCCTCTGCCGCTGGGTGTCCTCCAATATCGGTCCCAGTCTTCCCCAGACCCCCTTCCCAGCCACTCCAGCGGGACCTCTGCCTCAACCCCCGGGCAGCACTTTGACCACCATCCAACAGTCAGTGAAGGTTTACACGCTAAACGAGGACCAGCAGTGGGACAACCAGGGCCCCGGGTGTGTCACCCGGCTCTGTGGAGCAGCTGAAGGGCATGTCCCTGCTAGTCGGAGCCTGAAAAACGTGGCCCACTGGAGAAGAATGGAAACCACTTCAGGATTTGCCTTGAGAACCCCACGAACAGTGTGAGAAGGAGAAAGATGTGGCACTGAAAGAGGAACTCCCCAGGGCGGTAGGTGTCCAGTGTACTGCCGTGGAAAAGCAGGGGAATAGCTCCAGAATGCAGAGGCTGAGCCAAAGTGGAAACAACACCCTCTGTGGGTGTGTCTGGTGGTGAAAGTAAAGTCTGATGCTGTAAAGAACAGGGTTGCCTAGGAACCTGGAATGTTAAGTCCATGCATCAAGGTAAGTTGGATGTGTTCAAACAGGAGATGGCAAGAATGAACACCAACATTCTAGGATATAGTGAACTAAAATGGATGGAAACGGGTGAATTTAATTCAGATGACCATTGTGTCTACTACTGTGGGCAAGAATCCCTTAGAAGAAATGGAGTAGCTCTCAAGGTCAACAAAAGAGTCTGAAATGCAGTACTTGGCTACAATCTCAAAAATGACAGAATGATCTCCATTCGCTTCCAAGGCAAACCATTCAACATCACAGAAATCCAAGTCATGCCCCAACCACTAATGCTGAAGAAGCTGAAGTTGAACAGTTCTCTGCAGACCAATGAGACCTCCTAGAACTAACACCAAAAAAAGATGTCCTTTTCATTTTAGCAGACTGGAATGCAAAAGTAGGAAGTCAAGAGATACCTGGAGTAACAGGCAAGTTTGGCCTTGGAGTACAAAATGAAACAAGGCAAAGCCTAACAGAGTTTTGCCAAGAGAACACACTGGTCATAGCAAACACCCTCCTCCAACAACACAAGAGATGACTGTACACATGGACAGCAGCAGGTTGTCAATACTGAAATCAGATTGATTATATTCTTTGCATCTGAAGATGGAGAAGCTCTCTACCATCAGCAAAAAAGCAAGACCTGGAGCTGACTGTGGCTCCGATCTTAAACTCCTTATTGTAAAATTCAGCCTCAAACTGAAGACAGTAGGGAAAACCACTAGTCCGTTCAGGTATGACCTAAATTAAATCCCTATGATTATACAGTGGAGGTGATGAATAGATTCAAAAGATTAGATCTGGTAGGCAGAGTGCCTGAAGAACTATGGATGGTGGTTCATACCATTATACAGGAAGTGGTGACTAGAACCATCCCCGAGAAAAAGAAATGCAAGAAGACAAAGTGGTTATCTGAGGAGGCCTTACAAATAGCTGAGAAAAGAAGAAGTGAAAGGCAAAGGAGAAAAGGAAAGATATACCCAACTGAATGCAGAGATCTAGAAACAGCAAGGAGAGATAAGAACATAATTTTAGGTTAACATTGAAAAGAAATAGAGAAAAACAATAGAATAAAAAAGACTAGAGATCTCTTCAAGAAAATTAGAGATACCAAGGTAACACGTCATGCAAAGAAGAGTACAATAAAGGACCTAACATGAACAGTGGAGATTAAGAAGTGGCAAGAATACACAGAAGAACTGTACAAAAAAAGGTCTTAATAAACTGGATAACCATGATGGTATGGTTACTCACCTAGAGCCAGACATCCTAGAATGTGAAGTCACATGGGCCTTCGGAAGCATCACTACAAACAAAGCTAGTGGAGGTGATGGAATTCTAGCTGAGCTATTTAAAATCCTAAAAGATGATGCAGTTAAAGTGCTGCACTCAGTATGTCAGAAATTTGGAAAACTCAGCAGTGGCCACAGCACTGGAAAAGGTTGGTTTTCATTCCAATCCCAAAAAAGGGTAATGCCAGAGAATGTTCAAGCTGCCACACAGTTACACTCATTTCACATGCTAGCAAGGTATTGCTCAAAATCCCTCAAGCTAGGCTTCAGCAGTACATGAACTGAGAACTTCCAGATGTACAAGCTGGATTTAGAAAAGGCAGAGGAACCAGAGATCAAATTGCCAACATCTGCTGGATCATAGAAAAAGCAAGGGAAATTAAAAAAAAAAAAAAGTGCTTGTTTGACTGCACTAAAGCCTCTGACTATGTGGATCACAACAAACTGTGGAAAATTCTGAAAGAGATGGGAATACCAGGCCGCCTTACCTGACTCCCAAGAAACCTGTTTGCAGGTCAAGAAGCAATAGTTAGAACTGGACATGGAACAGTGGACTAGTTCAAAATTGGGAAAGTATATCAAGGTTGTACATTGTCACCCTGCTTATTTATCTTATACGCAGAATATATCATGTAAAATGCACAGCTGAATGAAGCACAGGCTAGAATCGAGACTGCCAGGAGAAATAGCAATTACCTCAGAAATGCAGATGATACCACATTAATGGCAGAAAGTGAAGAAAAACTAAAGAGCCTCTTGATGAAGGTGAAAGAGGAGAGTGTAAAGCTGGCTTACAATTCAGCATTCAAAAAACAAAGATCATGGCATCTAGTCCCATCGTGTCATGGCAAATAGATGGGGAAACAATAGAAACAGTGACAGACACTATGTTCTTGGGCTCCAAAATCACTGTGGACAGTGACTCCAGCCAGAAAATTAAAAGGTGTTTGCCTCTTGGAAGAAAAGCTGTAACAAACCTCAACAGCATATTTAAAGACAGAGACATCACTTTGCTGACAAAGGACTGTCTAGTGAAAGCTATGGTTTTTCCAGTAGTCATGTATAGAAGTGAGAGTTGGATCATAAAGAAAGCTGAGCACTGAAGAATTGGTGCTTTTGAACTGTGATGTTAGAGAAGACTCTTGAGAGTGCCATGGACTGCAAGGAAATCAAACCAGTGAATCCTAAAGGAAACCAACTGTGAATATTTATTGGAAGGACTTGTGCTGAAGCTGAAGCTCCAATACTTTGGCCACCTGATGCTAAGAGTGGACTCACTGGAAAAGACCCTGATGCTGGGAAAGATTGAGGGCAAGAGGAGAAGGGGACAACAGAGGATGAGACAGTTGGATGGCATCACTGACTCAATGGACATGAATTTGAGCAAACTTGAGGAGATAGTGAAGGACAGAGAAACCTGGCGTGCTGCAGTTCATGGGGTCCCAAAGAGTTGGCCGCAACTTAGCAACTGAACAACAAGTTATATGCGTTCAGATGTGCGTATTTGGTCTGCCAACTTTGACTGCTGTCTTGTGCTCCCGTGTAGTACAGCTGAAGCAACTCTGGTGGCCTCTGCTTTCCACCATGTTTGTTTGGGCAGAATATTCTCCTCTGTCGTTTGTATCTGTACCTTTGCTTTTACTTGGTTGCACATTTAAATACGTTTACTGCTCCCTCAACTTCCCTTTGCCAAACCTCCATTCATTCTTGACTGGCTAGTACTCAGCTTCTCATAATTTTCTCAAGAACAATCCATGTGACTATTATTTCCTGAACTCATACCTGTTTAAAATGGTTTGTCTGTAGCCTTTATCCATGAAAGAATAGCCTAGATGGGTATAAACATTTCGTAGCTCACACTTCTTTATTTCTTTCAGTATCTTCAGGCATTGAATTTGGCTGCCGAGAACTATGTTACCAGCCTGATTGTTTTTCCTTTTTGCTGAAATATTCAAATAATTCTCTTTATCTTTAAAACCTAATAATATTATAAGGCTATATCATGGACACTGTCCTTATATTTCTTTATTATACTAGGGCAATCTTCTTGTGGCCTTTCAATGTGTAAGATCAAGTATTTATGTTAGAAATTCTCCGTTTTGAAAGGCTAAATCTGTGATTGCTTAGATTTCTCTCCTGAAACTGACATCTCCTCTGCTCCTGATTTTCTTCCCCTTTTCCCTGATTGGATACCCAGGATCACTAGATGATGGCTATCTCATTTTTGTTTCTTCTTAATTAATGAAAGGATATTGTGGAGCTTGTACATTTTACATTGTTTAATATTTACATTTGTGTGAATTAAGTTTCCACAGTGGTTAAGAATATGTCTGCCAATGCAGGAAACACAGGAGATAGGAGTTTGATCTCTGGGTCAGGAAGATTCCCCTGGAGGAAGAAATGGCAACCCACTCCAGTGTTCTTGCCTGGAGAATCCCATGGACAGAGGGGCCTACTGGGCTACACTCCATGGGGTCACAAAGAATTGGACATGACTGAGCATGCACACACACACACACAATTTTTCTGAAATGATGAGATAAAGCATAATATATAGGCATGGTACTATGTATTTTTTTTAATTTCTTTTTTTGAAAATCAGCCAAAAAGGGAATCACAAGCACCCAGATGTGGACTACAGCGCCTGTTCAGTGCAGTGTGATTTCACATGACAAAAGTTTTCCTTATCTTAAAGTTTCATGAAATTTTATTACCGTCGCATTTTAGCATACCATTTTGTTGAGTTTGCCTGATGATAAGGGAATAATAAATTACTTCCATATGATAAGAAAAATGCTTTCCCTTTTAATCATAGCTTTCTTATTTTGAGCTCCAATGACGTATATGTGGCATTTCTTTCACCTGGAGTCTCTGTCTGCCATTTCCCCTGTAACCTTTTGTTTATTTCTGTCTCATTTTGTTCACTTTACTAGTTTTAGTTTTTGTGTTTTTTACTGTGGCATCTGTACCTGTTTTCTCTCTGCTTCCTTATCATGGAACTTCTTCTCTGAGATTGTTTTCGCTCTTTTTTCCCCTGAGTTAGTCAGCTCCTGTTTCACAGCCTGCCATGGGCTCATGCATTTCTGCTTCATTGTCTTCCTTAGTGGATGTGATGCTTTAGTGCTAAATTAAAGCATACATACCCCTTCAAGAGACAAAGCAAAATACAATGTTTAACTTGAGATCAAACCCCACTTGATGTTCCTGTTAAGACAAAAATAAAATGAATTAGAAGGGTAAAATACAAGCACATCACCAGTAGACTATGCTGGAAGGCAAAACCTGTACCTGCTAGTACCTCAGTCACCTGCATGTAACAAACACAAACCGAGGCTGCGCCCAGAAGGAAATGTTTATCAGGAAACTGCCTTCACCTCTCAAGGCTTCAAGCTGAGATATTGCAGACAGTGATACTGTCCTACCAGAAATACTGTCCTTGGAGCAATACTGCTGGAACGTCATTGGATACTCTGGTCGGCTACAGGAGAAAAATGAGTATTTCTAGCTGTGCAAATTGCTCTTGCAAATAAAATCAGTATTCTGCACATAGAGAATCAGAGGGGAATATTGATTAGATAATTGACTAGCATCTGCCGTTGTTGAACGTTTGGCCTGAAAACTTAGGATACAGACTGTAACTGGACCTATGGTTATTCCCATAGAGGTGGATTTAATCTTCAAAATGGGATATAAATTAAGAGGAAAAAAAAGAATAAGAAGAAAAATAGGGGGTTGGGGGGAATCAGTGAGCTTTAAAGGCAGGGAAAGGTGAAGGAGCCAGCAATGAGGACAGAGTGTTCAGAGTCATAGGACACAGGGGCTGTTAGGGTATCATGTTGAACAGAGGCCTTCTGGTGTCTGCCTAGCCTGGTGGCCTGCTAGTGTTCAGGGGATGGCCTGAGTAACACATGAATGAGAATTTCACGTAGTACAGGTGGGTCTATGGNTGAATATTTATTGGAAGGACTTGTGCTGAAGCTGAAGCTCCAATACTTTGGCCACCTGATGCTAAGAGTGGACTCACTGGAAAAGACCCTGATGCTGGGAAAGATTGAGGGCAAGAGGAGAAGGGGACAACAGAGGATGAGACAGTTGGATGGCATCACTGACTCAATGGACATGAATTTGAGCAAACTTGAGGAGATAGTGAAGGACAGAGAAACCTGGCGTGCTGCAGTTCATGGGGTCCCAAAGAGTTGGCCGCAACTTAGCAACTGAACAACAAGTTATATGCGTTCAGATGTGCGTATTTGGTCTGCCAACTTTGACTGCTGTCTTGTGCTCCCGTGTAGTACAGCTGAAGCAACTCTGGTGGCCTCTGCTTTCCACCATTTTTGTTTGGGCAGAATATTCTCCTCTGTCGTTTGTATCTGTACCTTTGCTTTTACTTGGTTGCACATTTAAATACGTTTACTGCTCCCTCAACTTCCCTTTGCCAAACCTCCATTCATTCTTGACTGGCTAGTACTCAGCTTCTCATAATTTTCTCAAGAACAATCCATGTGACTATTATTTCCTGAACTCATACCTGTTTAAAATGGTTTGTCTGTAGCCTTTATCCATGAAAGAATAGCCTAGATGGGTATAAACATTTCGTAGCTCACACTTCTTTATTTCTTTCAGTATCTTCAGGCATTGAATTTGGCTGCCGAGAACTATGTTACCAGCCTGATTGTTTTTCCTTTTTGCTGAAATATTCAAATAATTCTCTTTATCTTTAAAACCTAATAATATTATAAGGCTATATCATGAACACTGTCCTTATATTTCTTTATTATACTAGGGCAATCTTCTTGTGGCCTTTCAATGTGTAAGATCAAGTATTTATGTTAGAAATTCTCCGTTTTGAAAGGCTAAATCTGTGATTGCTTAGATTTCTCTCCTGAAACTGACATCTCCTCTGCTCCTGATTTTCTTCCCCTTTTCCCTGATTGGATACCCAGGATCACTAGATGATGGCTATCTCATTTTTGTTTCTTCTTAATTAATGAAAGGATATTGTGGAGCTTGTACATTTTACATTGTTTAATATTTACATTTGTGTGAATTAAGTTTCCACAGTGGTTAAGAATATGTCTGCCAATGCAGGAAACACAGGAGATAGGAGTTTGATCTCTGGGTCAGGAAGATTCCCCTGGAGGAAGAAATGGCAACCCACTCCAGTGTTCTTGCCTGGAGAATCCCATGGACAGAGGGGCCTACTGGGCTACACTCCATGGGGTCACAAAGAATTGGACATGACTGAGCATGCACACACACACACACAATTTTTCTGAAATGATGAGATAAAGCATAATATATAGGCATGGTACTATGTATTTTTTTTAATTTCTTTTTTTGAAAATCAGCCAAAAAGGGAATCACAAGCACCCAGATGTGGACTACAGCGCCTGTTCAGTGCAGTGTGATTTCACATGACAAAAGTTTTCCTTATCTTAAAGTTTCATGAAATTTTATTACCGTCGCATTTTAGCATACCATTTTGTTGAGTTTGCCTGATGATAAGGGAATAATAAATTACTTCCATATGATAAGAAAAATGCTTTCCCTTTTAATCATAGCTTTCTTATTTTGAGCTCCAATGACGTATATGTGGCATTTCTTTCACCTGGAGTCTCTGTCTGCCATTTCCCCTGTAACCTTTTGTTTATTTCTGTCTCATTTTGTTCACTTTACTAGTTTTAGTTTTTGTGTTTTTTACTGTGGCATCTGTACCTGTTTTCTCTCTGCTTCCTTATCATGGAACTTCTTCTCTGAGATTGTTTTCGCTCTTTTTTCCCCTGAGTTAGTCAGCTCCTGTTTCACAGCCTGCCATGGGCTCATGCATTTCTGCTTCATTGTCTTCCTTAGTGGATGTGATGCTTTAGTGCTAAATTAAAGCATACATACCCCTTCAAGAGACAAAGCAAAATACAATGTTTAACTTGAGATCAAACCCCACTTGATGTTCCTGTTAAGACAAAAATAAAATGAATTAGAAGGGTAAAATACAAGCACATCACCAGTAGACTATGCTGGAAGGCAAAACCTGTACCTGCTAGTACCTCAGTCACCTGCATGTAACAAACACAAACCGAGGCTGCGCCCAGAAGGAAATGTTTATCAGGAAACTGCCTTCACCTCTCAAGGCTTCAAGCTGAGATATTGCAGACAGTGATACTGTCCTACCAGAAATACTGTCCTTGGAGCAATACTGCTGGAACGTCATTGGATACTCTGGTCGGCTACAGGAGAAAAATGAGTATTTCTAGCTGTGCAAATTGCTCTTGCAAATAAAATCAGTATTCTGCACATAGAGAATCAGAGGGGAATATTGATTAGATAATTGACTAGCATCTGCCGTTGTTGAACGTTTGGCCTGAAAACTTAGGATACAGACTGTAACTGGACCTATGGTTATTCCCATAGAGGTGGATTTAATCTTCAAAATGGGATATAAATTAAGAGGAAAAAAAAGAATAAGAAGAAAAATAGGGGGTTGGGGGGAATCAGTGAGCTTTAAAGGCAGGGAAAGGTGAAGGAGCCAGCAATGAGGACAGAGTGTTCAGAGTCATAGGACACAGGGGCTGTTAGGGTATCATGTTGAACAGAGGCCTTCTGGTGTCTGCCTAGCCTGGTGGCCTGCTAGTGTTCAGGGGATGGCCTGAGTAACACATGAATGAGAATTTCACGTAGTACAGGTGGGTCTATGGGGAGCAGAGTAAAGACCCAGCAGGTGAAAACACTGGCAAGGTGGGGGTGGAGGGATCCAGAAGGAGGGAAAGTCCTGTTACTGAGTCATGATGGCACAGGAGAGGGAGATTTCAAGGGTGGTCAGCGGCCAGGAGTCCTGACACCCACAACAAAGTCAGGTTCAACGGAACTGTAGCCCCCAGAAGCTTAGGCTTTGATCAAGACAGACTGAATTTAAATCTCAGTTCTGTCACTTGCAAGCTGGATTTCAACCGTAAGTGACAGAGGTTAGACTATTCATAGTAAATGAAAACTTGTTATGAATAGTCTTAACACTAAGAGCTATCCATGTGCTCAGACCTGTACAAATGTAGTCTCCTTGCTGCACTTACCCCTCCTTGGAACTTTCTTTTTTTTTTTTTTCTTTCTTTTTTTTTAATTTTAATTTTAATTTTTTAGTTTGTTTTGCTTTCCTTGGAACTTTCATTCGGTGCATTTTATTATCCCAATTGCACAGAAACGTAACCTGATGTTTCCCGTGGTGTTATGCTGTATTCACTGTCACAGAAGTAGCCAGGGAGTGGAGTCAGACCCAAAGCCCGGGCTCTTCACTGCTCTGCTGATCCCTCCTCTAATAAGTGAGCTGGCTTCAGGGCTCGTAGCCTGTGGCTGCCCGTCACCCAGCTGTGCGTTCCACCCGGCCTCAGCCCACTCCATCACTGTGGTGGTCCACCATAGTGGGCCTCTGTGCCCTTTCACCTCATCTTCCCTCCGTGTGACATCTTTTGGGACTCTCCCAGACTTAAGAGTGGACAAGATGATAGGGGATCTTGAAACGTATGCCCTCTGAGCACCAAACCCTACTCCTAGGCCACCAAGAGCCTGGCCCTCTCCGCTGTATTTTCTGTCTTTAGATACAGTCTGTATGAGCCGCCAGTGGCAAGCTCATCCCTGGGGCATCCGTCCCTGTCCACATGTCTGTAAGTTACCATTTGCATTCCTGGTTGTCCTGAGCAGTGGTCTTTGGAACTGTGCAGAGTTGGAAGCGGATCTCAGACCCCCTTAACTTCTGAGGACTCTGTCTGCTGTCCATCGTGCTTGCTTCCCGTTCAGTGGCCTCATGGACCCTTTCCACATGCATAGACACTGGGGTCCTGGATCCCTGAGGAATTCTGAATTCTTTAAAATCTTAAAGTCATGCACTTGGGGCTCATTTGGGAGCTGCAGTTTATGGACAGTGCTGCTCCCTCCATCTTTGCTCTTACCTCATACTTACTGGATCTCCATTTCCGAAGAGGTGTGGCCCAGGTTAGAACCAGGATGCTCTCCGGTTAAGGATATGGGCAGGTGTTCAGCAAACTGAGCAGGAGTCCAGGGCAGTGATGGGAGAATACAATGGAGGCAAGAGCAGGTGGGAAAAATCAGCGAGTGAGAGGTCTCTGGGTGGGAGATCAGAGCGGACTGGCCTTTGCTGATGGCTGGACACGTGCTTCCCAGCATAACCCCAGCTGACCCTCTAGGCATGCAGAAGGAACATACCCTCACCCTGGAGCGCTGGTCCACAGAGGCTATGCATGATCTGGGGTGCTGCCTTCATACTCCAGCCTGCTCACCTGTGATGGGAACGTAGATCGAGGGCTCTGGAAGGATCTCCTGTCGGGAATGGGTAGTAAGAGCAGGACACACTTTCCCGAGGGTGGGAGAAGCACGGTTGGCTGGCTCCTGAGAGCAGGAGCTGGGATGGGGCACAGCTGTGCTAGGACCAGGTCTTGTGTACAGGAGGCCCTGCAGGAAGATGCAGTCGGTGGAAAGATGAGATTGGAGGGCTCACATGCAAGCACTGTGGTGCAGTAACCTTCCAAGCCTCACTTTCTGTTTGTGAGGAGCCAGAACAATGCCTGCTCCGCATGGCGCTATGGGACGATGAAATTCCCGGCTCACTCAGTGCTCCACGGGGGCTGTTGCCCTCAGCCAGTATTCGTGGGGCTGCTGCCATTGCTAATACATGCGCCCATATTAACGTGTCTGCATTCCGTGATAAGGCTGCATTCTCAGGGCCTCTCCTCCACCTCCCCTCTCCCTGCCCTTTCTCCCCGACAGTTTCAGCCCTCCTGGGACATTTGCTACCCTTGGCCCTGCTTTAGGGCAAGGTGCCCATCCAGGTCATCGCCCCTGCTAAGGAATATCCCTAAAGGCAGAGCCTGTCTTGCCCTCGGTAGACCACACCCTGGAGCATGGATGTCCATTTGATAGACACAAGCACTTGAAAGTACGTTTGCTATCACGCAGGCAATGTGTGTACGCTGTGACTGTTAGTTGTATGTAAGAATGAAAGAGAGTGCTTTTATTTCTGCTTCAACTGGTTTCCGTGACACAACTACCAAACAGTAATGGGACTGCCTTCCACAAAGGACCCCACCTGTCACCACTTACAAAAACACCCCCAGACCTTGCTGAGGTTCAGTTGAATAACCTGAATGATTTCATTTGCTTTTCTTCTCTACTGAGATATGCAGAGATGCTTATGTTGTGTCTTTGTTACCTGACTGTGAAAGAAAAAAATATGATTAAATTTTAAATGATTGTATGATAGAATTTAAACATTTTCTGATTGATAGTATTAAGTCTGTGGCAGAAAAAAAAATTAGAAAGACCAGAGGAAGATGTTCAGATATTATTTTAGACATTCAAAGCCTTGTTCTGTTGTCTGTACACATAATTAGTCAATATAATAAATACCTGCATTTTGAAGTTAATTGGGAGAGGATAAGATTTTATTTGCTTTTTAAAACTAGAGCTAAGCTTTTAATTCTTTGCCTTTAAAAAGTACATGGTTGCCTAATGGAGTCGGATGCAATGTATTCTACCTCCTTCCTTCCATTGGAAGTCCACCAAGTCTCAGAGTCAGGGATCAGAGCTCTCACTCTGAGTCCAGACCCCATCAGCTTCCCCTCGCACTGTGAACCCCCAGCACCCATCCCTGCCAAGTGTGCCTGGGGCAGGCACAGCTGTCTTGCCTGGTGTCTCACCCAGTTCATCTCCTGAGGTCTGAGGGGGCCTCCCACCAAAGCTCCCACTCAGTGAGCACCCCCCACCCCAAACCTCTGCCGTCTCCAAACTAAGCTTCAAGGAAGCACTAAATACTGAGCGAGAGCCCAGAGAAAACGTTGAAATTCTTTTTGTTTTGTGCTTTGCTTCCCTTGGAAAATAAGCTCTGAAACTAGGTTTTCAGAGGCATGGAAGGTTCTGCAGGGTCTATGAATTTAAGGCCAGGATAGTAGGTACGTCATGTACCTCAGAGGGACATCAGGCATGGGTGAGAAATTCTGCTTTTAGAGAGTCCACATCAGACCATTTTACTCCTTCGAAAAATGAGAACTAAAACTACAAGGGCCTACTGTATAGCACAGGCAGCTATATTCAATATCTAGTAATAACCTACAATGGAAAGGAGTCTGAAAAAGAATAGACCTATATATGTGTAGGTCTTTGCTGTACACCTGAAACATTGTAAATCGACTATACTTCAGGTGTTTTTGGTTTTGTTTTGTTTTTTTAAAGGGTAATGAAAATGTTCTGGGACTGTATAGTGTGGATAGTTACACAACTCTGTGACTATACTAAAAACCATTGAGTGAAAAACCAAGTAGGGAAAAGAACTTTCTAAAAAAACAAGAACTACTGGGGGGAGTTTGAGTGAATAGGTGCTAACAGAGACCCTTCTTTGCATGGTTCTTTCCTAACATGTGACCATTATTCATGCATCAGCATTGTAATCTCTTGTCATTTCTCATCTCCAGGCAAAAACTGGGACCTCACAGCCGCTCTGAGTGACTATGAGCAGCTCCGACAGGTGCACACAGCCAACCTGCCACCTGTGTTCAACGAGGGCAGGTGCCCCAAACAGCCTGAGCGAGAGCCACCCCCGCCCGGGCACACGGCCGAGCGGCCCTGCCTGCCCAGGCAGGACGACATCGCCCAAGGTACCTGCTGCGGGCCCGCCAGCCGCCAGCTTCCTGGTCCAGCATGGTTTCCAAGGGGGCTGGGGCAGGGGTGCACAGAAGGGTGAGGTCATCGCCTTTCCCATCTTCAGGCACATGGGGCTCTTCAGGCACCACACCTCACCCTGTCGTTTACAGCTTCCACTCCTGCCTCAGGGGCAAGGAGAGAGAGTCCACTTCTGGGACCCCACGTTCCTCCTGGAGTCCTGGTTTTCCCAGACCCGACATCTCTCACCCTTGCAAAACTATTTCCCAAGCAGCATAGCCTCCAAACCTGTTCGACACTGATATTCATCATCCACATGTTTCATGGGATGAATTTTTTTTTTTTTTCTGAATTGGGAAAATTTCATTGTGACAAAGATATATAAAGGAAACGTGAGAGTTTTCTCTCCACATCTCCCAAACCTCCCAGAGGCTAACCAGTGGCCCCATCCTATTCTGTCTCCTGCTCCTTCTTACTTTGCTTGTTCAGAATGCAGACACCCCCGAGTCAGATGCACGCACTGCCCTTGGCTGAGTGCTGCTTCCCTTGAGCAATAAATCACGGTCATATCCTCTTCATGCTTTACACCATAGTGTACGACTTTTTAAACCATGTCTCTTCGTGGTGATTTTGTTTTTTCTCAGATTTTGTTGTTAGTAGTGGATTTTTTACATTACAGGCACTGCTGTAATAAACTTTATACCGTAATTTGTACATACTAGTGCTTTTGTTTCTATAGGTTGGGATTTCCAAGGTGGATTTGCTGTACCAACACATGTGTTTTTTTGTTTAGTAACTTCAGGACTTGCTTCTGAACACTTGGTTCTGTTCACCTTGTATGAAACTGGGTGTTTCCCTTCATTCTTGCCAGGACTGGGTGTTCTCATGATGCTTTTACTACTTTGTTTTTCTACTTTGAAGGGTAAAAAATAGTTTCATCTTGTCATTCGCTTGTGAGCCAGTTGGATTTCCTCTTCTGTGATATACTTATTCACGTACTTTGCCCACTTTTCTATTGTTTTGTTTGCATTTTTCTTATCAATTTGTAACATTCTTTATAATGAAGACTAAACTACAAATATATTTTGCATGTATATGTATAAACATATATATATATATATACACACACACACCGCAGTATTATTTGCTTTATCACTATTCACAGAAAGTTCTGCCTTACAAAATGCTTATATTACTATACATTCATGACTAATTGGTGACCTCTCCCTTTCTTTAGAAATTCTCCTGAAATTCAGAGTTACATGTTTTCTTGTATTTGTTTTTTAAATTTTGTTCTAAGGTCTTATAAGCAATTTGAAATTTTTATAAATAATAGCTAAGAATCTAGTTTTGCTTCTCTAGATTGAGAATGAGATAGTCTAGCATATTTATTCAATAAAGCATCCCTTTCCTGCTGAACTAACATGCCAACTTTGCTGTACATTAACTTAGCAAAAATGTATTTGGCTCTGTTCCTGGACTCTGTGTGACCACCCAGCCTGCTGTACTTGACTCTTACAGCTTCATATAGTATTATTCTGCAAAGGCTACTTCCTTTATTGCCGTTCTTTTTCAAAACTGTTTCACTATTTTGGGATGTTTATTCTACCATATTAATCTTAAAATTGGAATTCTGATTGGAAGTGGATTGGGTTTTTATTTCAGGGGTAACTAGCATATTGTAATCCTGTTTTTCCACTCAAGAATATTGCATATACCACTCCATTTATTCACATTCTGTTAAGAGTTTAGGCACAGAGAAAAGCAATTTATTTTTTATCCAGTCATGTCATAAATTCTCTTATTAATACTAGTTGTTCTCAGAGAGTCTCTTGGATTTTCTACATATACAGTCATAAGATCTGAAATGATTTAATACTCCTCTTAATATTTACACAATGGATTCTAATTCTCCTCTTGCCTTAGGTCAACCTTCCCATGCTGTGAGTCATTGCTGTTTATTTCTGTTAGCTCAACCTAGTTATTCGGGTTATATTGGAAACTCTATCTTGGATTATTGTCCTTTGCTTACTTACTCTGTTGTCCAGAAAAGACAAATTTGAGTTAGAAAGTTTAATGCTCATTATCTGCTTTTTCTCTTAGCTTTTCTTCTCTTTCCACTACATTTCGGGCTATATTTGTGGGTGCGTAGGTGTTCATAATAGTGAGGTCATCTGGCTCTAATATGCTTTTTAACAATATATAGAGTGTCTCTATGTCCCGTATAATTGTTTTTATCTTTAAATCTGTTTTAGTTGATATCAAACCTCTTCCCTGCCTTTCTCTTGGTTCATATTTGCCTGGAATAACATTTTTTCAACCTTTCTTTATCCTTGTATATCAAATACATCACCCTGTTGTTCAATCCAAGAGTCTGTCTTTTAAGCAGTGAACTTAATCTACTTATTTTATTTTTATTACTGTCCTATCTGTGCTTCTTTATGTTGCATGTTTTATTTGCCATGCTTTTTTTGTATGTGATTTTCTCCTTTTCTATCTTTTCTGGCTAAGTAAATTTTTCAACTAGTTTGAAAGTTATATGTTCTCCTCCGTGTTATAGCTACCTCTGTCCTATTAACACTTATATTTAGGTTTTCTCTCTGTTAATTTTTAGAACTTGTCAGCAGCTATATTTCACCCTGTTTTTATCATTCCCTTCCTACCTCCATGTACCCTCAATTATATTTAGGTTCTTTTTTATTGCTCGTTTAGACAACAGTCAGCTTATTTATTTACTCACCTTTATTCTTTTGCTAAAAGAATACTTTTCCAAAGACTTTTCTAAAAAAAATTTTGCTTGATCAGTCTCCTAAGGCCATCAGAACCTAAAGATGTTTACATGATGTACTTAAATTTTTGTTTGGTAGAATAACAATCTGGGCCCAAGTTATTTTCCTTTAAAACCATTCCATTCCTCCATTGTCTTCTTGCATCTCGTTTTCATGTCTTCTAAGAGATTCCCTTGACTTGCTCGTCTAACATCCTAATTTGTTCGTCCCGTGAGCCATTCTGTTAATCAGCATTTCTCATTCCAAATTTGTGCTTTCCCATTATTTTTATTATTTCACATTGTAATATTCTATCTCTTTGAACAGATCTACTAAGTTTATTTTAAAACCTTGTCCTCCTGATCCGTTCCAGCCCAAGTGTTCTGTGAACTTTCTATAACCATGTTCTCACTGCTGAGCTGTTGCCTCAGTTTTGCCTGTGAGCACACAGTCCCTTGCAGTTGCGAGCCATCTTAGCTCGTGGTATCGAGGGGGAAAGGACAAAGGCGTGGGCTCTGTTTTGTGTTCCTCTGAATGAGAGCATGGAGGGAAGTGCACTCAAAGTGGCCAGCTCCGAAGGCTTTAATATGGGCTCAAAATGTTCTCCACTGGCTCTCCTCGCCACAGTTGGCTTTACTGCTCAGGGAACCTCTCAGCTCCTCTGTTCTAGAAATTACTCATTTGCAGAAGTTTCTACTTTCTGTTATAACTGTCAGCTCACAGGAAGTGTAGGAGAAAAGAAAGAAGGCTTGGGGCCAGCCCACCTGTTCCTGTTGTGGGTGGTGCCCGGTTCCATGGGATTTGCCCTGATGCTCCTCCAGTGGCTTTAGCCATGGCAGTGGCTGCCCTGCATTGTGGTGGTGATGGCTCAGGCAGTTACCCCAGAGGGCTAGCTGCGGGGAGGAAAAGCACAGCCAGAACACCTGCCCTCAGCCCTCATGCATGGAGCCCAGCCCATTCCCACCCATCCACTCCTGTGGGCCTCCTGGATGGGTTAGGAAGAGGGTGTTGAGGTGTGGTCACTGACTTGGCCGTCTTGTTATCCCATTCTTAAATTCTCCTTCATTCTGCCCTTAGATCTGACCTTTTCAAATCATTTAGCTTGGTCTTTCTGTCACTTTGTGCTCCTTCAGCACCATACTGGACAGCCTCCTAGCATCTCTCATGCAGTGGAAATCCAGACAACTGACAACCTGGCAGTTCCTGCTCTTTCTGAGCAGCAAACAATCTAACCCATTATCTTATCCTCCCAGGCAAGGAGCTAGAAGGATGATCCTTCTCTCTGTTTTCAGACAGATTAGCAGAACCAGGACCTTATACGGATACTCGCCACTATCTTATTGTTATCAGGANGTGGGTGGTGCCCGGTTCCATGGGATTTGCCCTGATGCTCCTCCAGTGGCTTTAGCCATGGCAGTGGCTGCCCTGCATTGTGGTGGTGATGGCTCAGGCAGTTACCCCAGAGGGCTAGCTGCGGGGAGGAAAAGCACAGCCAGAACACCTGCCCTCAGCCCTCATGCATGGAGCCCAGCCCATTCCCACCCATCCACTCCTGTGGGCCTCCTGGATGGGTTAGGAAGAGGGTGTTGAGGTGTGGTCACTGACTTGGCCGTCTTGTTATCCCATTCTTAAATTCTCCTTCATTCTGCCCTTAGATCTGACCTTTTCAAATCATTTAGCTTGGTCTTTCTGTGACTTTGTGCTCCTTCAGCACCATACTGGACAGCCTCCTAGCATCTCTCATGCAGTGGAAATCCAGACAACTGACAACTTGGCAGTTCCTGCTTTTTCTGAGCAGCAAACAATCTAACCCATTATCTTATCCTCCCAGGCAAGGAGCTAGAAGGATGATCCTTCTCTCTGTTTTCAGACAGATTAGCAGAACCAGGACCTTATACGGATACTCGCCACTATCTTATTGTTATCAGGAAAAAAAAAAAAACAAAAAACAGAAGTCTATCATAGCATAACTTCATTAACTGAGCCTTGTGAACAAACATATGTATTTTTATTTATTTATTTAAGTTTGGATGTGCTGGGTCTTCACTGCTGAGTGGGCTTTCTCTAGTTGTGGCAAGCAGGCTGCTCATTGTGGTAGCTTCTCCTGTTGCAGAGGACAAGCTCTAGGGCATGTGGGCTTCAATAGTTGTGGGCTCACTAGTTATGGCACACAAGCTTAGTTGGCCTGAAGCATGTGGAATCTTCCCAAACCAGGGATCAAACCAGCATCTCCTGCATTGCAAGGTGGCTTCTTAACCACCGAACCACCAAGGATGCCCTATATTTTTAACAAGTAGAAATTGTAGTTTCTGAATTAGATCTATATATATCCTTTAATTGAATTCTTCCTGAAATCACAGTCTCCTAAAATGGAAGATAAAGCCCTCCATATTCTAAATCAACAACAATAACTCATGAACCACATCTGGCCACTGCCTGTTTGCTCAGTAAAGTCCTATTGGAGCCCATTGTTTATTTACTGCCTATGGCTGCTTTCATGCTGCAAAGACAGAGCTGAGTAGTTGTGACTGAGAATTGTATGGCCCACAAAGCCTAAAGTATTTATATCTGTCCCTTTTAGAAAAGTTGGCTTCCCTGGTGGCTCAGACGATAGAGTCCGCCTGCAGTGCAGGAGACCCGAGTTCGATCCCTGGGTCGGGAAGATTTTTGTCTACCTGCTTTAAAATGTACCCAGGACTTGTTTTAATCAGATATGATGAGACACACAGACAGGGACACGACTGTCCTAGAAGAAGAGGTTCTTATACTCACAGTTCCCTGGAAACAGGAGGCATGACACACCCTGTAGGGTCACACGGTGAAGCACCAGGGTTGATCAGAAGGCAGAAAGGACAGAGGAAAACAAGGACAGCAGCCTGTGTTGTGTTTCAGTGGGAAAGACAAGGCAGGGTAAACAGACTTAGGATTGGCTGGCATGAATAATTTCAGCAGCTCTTGGCGGGCATAGGGGCCATCTCTGTTGTCTGGCACCTGGCCCAGGGGTAATTAGGACAGTGACATGGCCTGCTGGTGTGAGCCAGATAGAGGAGGTAATCCAGAGTATGGGCTCTGAATTGGTTTGTCCTGGGTGAGTCCTAAGAATCTAAGTATCTAAGAATTGGATAATTCCATAGGGAAATTCTCTCCCCATTCAGAGAGGCCCCAGATGCCAGAGCCTCCAGAATACAGAAAAGAAGAAGAGAGACTTAATACACATCCCCTGACCTAAATCATAGATAGCTTTTTGTTAGTGTGAGTTTTTTAATTTCATTATTTAATTTATTCTTACTGAAATACAGCTGATTCATAATGTGTTAATTTCTGCTGTACAGCAAAGTGATTCAGTTATATGTATGTATACATTCTTTTTACATTTTTTTCCTTTGTGGTTCATCACAGGATATTGAATATAGTTCCTTCTGCTATACTAAATCATAAGTGCTTGAGCTGGCTTTGTCAAGGATCAGAAAATTCTGTATATTCCCTCACCATTTTTTTTTTAAATCTCACTGTATTTCTCTGGGGCATAACTTTGAACATGGTAATTCCTGTTTTATTTTATTTATACTTCCAAAAGAAGAATTGCTGAATTAATGTTTAAAGAATCCGTTTGTGAGTATATGTGCATGTGAGTGTGTGTGTGTGTGTGTGTGTGATTATGTATGTGCCTTCATGGAGATGGTGGTTGGAAGGAGTTAGAATTCAGAGCATCTGTTTCTTGTTATGTGATCTTTAACATAATTCACTTTTAATTCAAAAGGACTTTTCCCCTCAGATTCCAAATATTCAATATTTGGAGTGGCTTAATAACATCAATTTATACTATGAGTCACAGCATTTGCAAGGTCCTCATCAGTTGGCAATAGATGCTGATTGATAAGCCATGAAGACATATGGATGACCTTGCCCAGCACCTTGCCTCTGCTGAGAGCAATGTGGGTTCATGTTACCTGGGGTGTTCAAGCAAACTGTTGGGTCTTGAAGGGTGGGGCAGTTCCTCTTTTCCCAGATTCCAGGAAGGTAGCTGGTGGCAAGAAATGTGACCTCAGCAAGGTCTGTGACGGGCAGAGGGGCATGGGGTCTCCTCTGCCCCTGCCCTGGGGGACAGGACAAGCAACTGGCCCGTGTGCCCCCTGGCTCCTCTTCCTCATGGCCTATGTGGTCTGATCTCTCTTCTTGTCCTTCTTCAAAATACAACATACTTTAATCATCTTGAATTCATCTCAGATTGAAGGTGAATCAGAACTATCCATTTTGAAATACTCTGTCTTGAGACTTACCATGCAAATATATGAGGCCTCTGAAAATTAAATTTGAGCTTAAAATTAACTTATACCAGGGTCGAAGTCCTCTTGTTTTTCATCTGCTTTAGCAAAATTACTTTAATGGCAGTGCTGTCAACTACTCTTGCATGTGGGGAAATAGAGCTTCCCCTCTTGATGAAGGCGTGGGCATGGGCTTCCTGCCAGCAACAGCAGGGGCAGGAGCATGGCCCAGAGAGGCATCAGCAGAGCACAGAACCTGACCCATGAGCAGGCTAATGCGAGTGCAAATCCATTCAACTTAAGTGGCCACATGTACTGATGAGTCTACCACAGGTAGAAAAGATGAGAAAATATTCACTGAAATGCCAGTCTGAATTTTGTTTTCCGGGCAGAATTAAAAGAGGACTAGTGCCTTGCTAAAAGAATTCTTCATTGTTACAAATATTAATTGCAAAACTGAAAACTTATTCCTAATATCATACATTTAAGAATTCTTTAGCTATTAAGCACAGGGCTTTAAAAAATAAGTATGTTTTTTAAAATATTACTTCTTGATGGTAGCATTTAAATCAGATGATCGACTTCCTAATAAATTAACGGCTTTATTTTAGAGAAATTCTGCAGTGCATTTCTAATCCCTTGTTGGAAAGCCTAGGCGAAATAAAAATTTTTAAGATTGCCATGACAACAGAAAGTCCAGACAGAATAGAGGCATGCAATGGGTTAATCATTGTGTCCTGGGAATCTTCCTGCAGGGTGTGTTTATAAGAGTAACTTTAGTAGTGGTGACCTATCTTAAAATACAAGCCTCTGTGGAGGAAGCCCAATGGATTGCTTCTCACTTTAAAAATGCAAAAGCATAAAAGCAAAGGAAGAATTTCACGCCTCGAGAGCTCTGCTGAACTGAGTTCCATGTAACTTAAGATCCGGGAAGCAAGGCTGCGGATCTTTACAGATGCTGAGGAGTATTTGTGTGGTAGACTTGCCCTTTGCCTCCTTCTGAGTGGTTTCCTGACTAAGTGCCGTGTGCCTGGTGATGGTGATGTTAACCCAGCATGAAGGGGGCCTAATGGTGTGCAGGTGCCCATGGGTGTGCCTCTGCGTGTGTGGCGAGTGTGTCCACGTGTGCTGCATGCGTGTGCGGTGTGTGTTTACACGTGCTTATGCATCCTGGGTGCTCGTGTGCACATGTGGGGTGTGTCGTGTGGGCTAGTGTGCACACCCACAGAGCCCCCCTCACGCAGCCGCCCTCACATTCCCCCGCACAGAGAAGCGGCTCTCACGGGGGATCTCCCACGCCAGCTCGGCCATTGTGTCCTTGGCGCGGTCCCACGTGGCCAGCGAGTGCAGCAGCGAGCAGTTCCCGCTGGAGATGCCCATCTACACATTCCAGCTTCCGGACCTAAGTGTGTACAGCGAGGACTTCCGGAGCTTCGTGGAACGGGACTTGATCGAGCAGGCGACCATGGTGGCCCTGGAGCAGGCGGGTGAGTCCCCCCATTCAGGCCCCCCTGGTCGGGAGGAGGGGGCGGCGGCAAGAGGGATATGCGGTCCAGCTCCAGGCTCGGTCGACTTGGGCGCCTGCAGGCCCTGCCCGGCCCTCGCCTGGCACCAGTGGTGTGGGGTGAGGAGCACGTGGTGCTCAGATCTCCTGAGAGTTCTCTTTGTTCCTAATCCAGCCTGGCCAGGTCAGGTCCCCCCAAAGAACCCCAAGCTGCTTTGCCTTAACTTCTCTCCTTTCCTATCCAACCACGATGGCCCAAGTGGGTCCTGGACAAAAGACCCTACTCTTGGAGAGAAATAGGAGACCCTGGCACTTTCTGTGGACACAGGCAAGTTCCCGGCCTCTCTCAGCCTCAGTTTTCCCCTCTGCAAAGACCTGAAAAGGATGGATGCCGGCCTGGTGAGGCTGAGCATTAGACAGCATGGTGCCCTGTGGAACTGTCCCTGCCCTCCCTCACCCACACCTGCACCCCCAGCTCCCGGTTAAGGAAGCATACAACCTGACTTTGGTTTCCTGATCTCCTTAATGTTTCTCTGACATCCCGATGAGGACAAGATTCAGGGAGTAAACCAAACTTGTCTTTGGAGTTCCTAAGAATAAACTAACTAGTTCCAAACAAATTCTGAAACAGACCTTGTTTCTTTCTGAGACAGGCAGCCTCTGTCTCGCTCATGATCATTTGCACTGTAAATCTTTGCGTAGTCACATGTTTGGGGCTTCTCAGACATGTGTGTAGAGGATACTGTGCCCTTCTTCTCAGGCCCCTGTGCATCCTCCGGGGGGCCACTAAATCCCCAGAGATGAAGAGGGGCTGGTAGTGAGTGAGGCCTTACTTGTGCTGGACAGGCTGGCAGCCAGGTCTCAGCCCAGGACTTGGAAGCCTCACCCTCGGGGTATTTGGCTTAATAACAGGATCCACATTCCTGATAACTGTGTTGGATCTGAGGTTGTGACTGTTTTCTCCACTGCTGCACAGCTGCCAAAAGCAGCTCAGAGACCATCGGCCACACCTGGTCCTGTCTTACCTCCAGGCCTTCTCTCTGGATTAGCCACAGTAGCTCAGACGGTAAAGAATATGCCCACAGTGCCAGAGACTTAAGTTCAATCCCTGAGTGGGGAAGGTCCCCTGGAAGAGGAAATGGCAACCCACTCCAGTATTCTTGCCTGGAGAATTCCATGAACAGAGGAGCCTAGAAGGCTACAGTCCACGTAAGGCTATAGTCCATGGGGTCGCAAAGAGTTGGACATGACTGAACAACTAAACTAAAGCCCTCCCTCTAGAGGCTGGCTATTTTAAAGATGCCTCTATGAGGTAGTTT
This sequence comes from Neotragus moschatus, assembly GCA_006410615.1. Taxonomy (NCBI): domain Eukaryota; kingdom Metazoa; phylum Chordata; class Mammalia; order Artiodactyla; family Bovidae; genus Neotragus; species Neotragus moschatus. Next base: position 536,200 of record SJYA01002789.1, read on the forward strand.
AAACCTAATATTCACTAGTCTCAGAGAAGGGAAAATTGGGGTAATTTACAAAGGAGAAAAATTCATGAACTAATTTCTTTTGAAGGCTGTGGTAGCCAAGTGCTTGACAAAGTTCAGCCTCGAGCATGGTCAGTAGCACTGATAATTGCTGCCTCATTTAAAGCCCCAGTCCTGGTAAAGGGCATGGAGTCCACCATACCAGCCTTCTCCTCCAGCCTTATCATGCTCAGCAAGAGCTTTTGCTCTTTTGGAAGGTCTTTTCTGTTATTTTTTTTCCCATGGATCACATATTAATTTTTACTTACAGTTTACCTCCCAAACTAGCACTGTTTGATTCTTTGAAATGTTCACTCTCCAATGACGAGTCAGCTGGCTTGCTTTGCATTTTGGGTTTTCCTCTGACCTAGGTGCATTTGCATGCCTCCTTTCACTACCTTTCTCTTCAGCCTCTCCTGCCTGTGAAAACCTTGAGCCTCTGCTCCTTCAAGTGGCTCTTGGTGAGTTGTTTGTTCTCCCATTAATCTGTCAGTGTCAACCTGCCAACACCCTTGTTGGTGTCACGGAAGTAGCCAGCGAAGCACATGGCGTGTGTGTTCTGTGACTCACTCTTTTGATTTTCAGGGGCTGCGGACAGCACCCCATCAGTGCTGAAGCAGGCCTTTGGAGGCTGGCCAGTGCCCCAGCCTTCAGGACCACAATCCTAGGCAGGGAGAGTCCAAACGTCAGGGTTCTGCCGAGAACAGGGAGATGAGGACTGGAGAACAGTGGAGGGTAGAACAAATGTGCATTCCTCTCTGCCCCGCTGCCTGCCATCCATCAACTTCTCTGTACCTCTCTTTAAGCCATAGACTGATCATCCTTCAGGCCTTCTCTGTGCCTGGATCCTGGTGGGAATCTGGCTGAGCGCCAGGAGTCCCACCCAGCCCCCGACCTCGGCTGGGTGAGGAGCCGGGAGGCAGCCTTGGCTTCGTCCCTCGGGCCCTGCTGTCACTCTCCACGGGGCAGGCAGAGCTCCACTGAGGAACAGTGGGGAGAAAGCTGCTCGACATGGCCACATGTAGCGTGTCAGTTCCCTTGTCCAATAATTTAGCATTCAGATCACTGTGAAACAGTATTATTTACTGGGTTTATGGGAGATGGAAATACGGGTCTCAAAAAAATTTTAGTGAAAAAAATCTGCTTGCTCAAGACATAATACAAGTTGTGTTTGGAAGGAAATATAAACGCTGTCTCAGGGCCTCAGGATGGGGGACTTTTCTCCCTCCCCGGGGGCTCATGTGATCCAGGCCCATACTCCAGCTCCATTCCCTCTGAGCCTAGCACAGGGCAGGTGTCCAGAGTGGCTCCCCAGCTCCACAAGGCACACAGGCAGCCCTGCCTGTTTGAGGAGCCTCTGTATTGAGTGGTGAAGCTTCACCTCCCACAGAACCCACAGGAGAGGGCGTGCCATTCTCTGCAGGCCTTAAAACCCCAGAAGACATGACCCACTCCAGCCCCATGATAGGAGGGGACGACAGGAGAGCCAGGTCTTCAGGACATAAAGCCACTGACCCCCTGAGAGAGGAAAGAAGATGCCTCGCGTTCTTCATTTAGTCTGAGAATGCAAGAAAGTATTCGTCTCTCAACCTGCTTAGTTCACACTTAAGACTCAGAGATCATGAGTCTCTCGGTTTGGAAAGTAACGTCTGGTGCTCCTGCCCCTTTTGGACGCCCCTGCATGGGATGAGATGGCATGATGCTTCAATAAGTATGTGGGTCCAAAGGCAGAGGGATGTCTGTGTCGCTGCACACAGTGACTGCACACACAGGACGCTGAGGTCTAGATGTCAGAAAAAGTGAGGACGCCTCTGAGTTGTGCTGTTGAGTCTGTCTCCACAGGAGGAGAGTTGGATTGGAGTGCATCTGACAGAGAAGTTCTAACATGTGCAGGTTTTTGAAGGCCTTGTGAGTCAGCCCAGCCCTGCAGGTCAGCCGGAGCCTCACTTCCTTCCATCTTAATATAGGAGATAAGACAGCTGCCAGAACTGCACCCACAGCAAGCCTGAATTGCAGTCCCACAGACACCCCATCCAGGTGCTGGAAATCCCATCATTATGAACCACGCAGGTGAAGTGGTGGCCCTCATGGCGATGAGGTTCTGGTGGGGAAGAAAGATGATAAGGCAGACCATCAATATGGCACGAGACCATGCAGTAGGCGCTCCGAGGAGAAGGGAGGGAGCCCAAGGCAGGGTTCTTGAGGGCGAGGAGGAATGAGCCCTGGGACACACTCAAAGCTCATTTAAGGAAGGTAGAATATGGGAGTAGATGGGATGAAGGCTGGAGGGGTTGGAAAGGAAGGTGATAGAATGGCAGCCAGGGGCCAGGGAGCACTCCTGAGCCTCAGGGTTAACAGTAGGGAGGTTGTGCAGTCCCCAGAGGGCTTTAAAAAGGGGTAGTGACATGTTTGTATTCACACTGAAGTGTCCTGGCTGTTCTTTTGAGAGTGGACTCTACAGAGGAAAACGGAGCAGGAAGAGCAGCAGATAGCCCAGAGCCTTGGGGGTAGCAGTGGAGGTGGCAGGAAATAGCTAGAGGTGAACCAGGATCTGTTTCGAGGACGGTCCTACAGGTTTCACTGATGGATTATTGGATGGGGCAATAGCAGAAAGAGAAGCGTCAAGCATGACCCTGCTTGATGGTGGGTAGATGGTGGTGCCATGTGGAGACACAGACCCCTGAAAGAGGGGTTGGCAGTGATATAGAAGCAAAGTCTCAAATCCTATTGAGACTTGGAAAGTTGGCATCCACTTGAACGTGTGGGTCTGGAGTTCAGGAGCAGTCTGAGCTAAAGAAGCAGATGTGGGAGTTAGTGTGGGATGAAGTCCAAGGGAGGGGATTCACTCATCATAGGGACCTCCCACAGCACCCCTGACAGCCCTGTGCACTGTTGGGTACCAGCTGGATGAGGAAGTCTGGAGCATGAGAGAAACATAACAGAGACAGAACAGGAGCGAATCCTCATAGTCCCCTTGGAGGAAATCTCAGAAGCATTTGCAGAGCACAGTGATACCCAGAGAAAGTGATTCAATGGCCCTTGGTGAATGTGGTGGCTGCAGAAGGGCCGCAATATTAAAGAGAATCACAGGGCAAGAATGAACTCTCCTTTCTCATAGAAACTGTCTCGCTCTGTTTTCTTTCATCCAAGAGGTTTCATGGGTGACAAGCAAAATGACATCTTATTTTAAACTGTGGTAACCATCTGTTCATCAGGCACTCTGTCTATCAGATCTAGTCCCTTAAATCTATTTCTCACTTCCACTGTAACTTATATGCAGAGTACATCAAGAGAAACGCTGGTCTGGAGGAAGCACAAGCTGGAATCAAGATTGCTGGGAGAAATATCAATAACGTCATATATGCAGATGATACCACCCTTCTGGCAGAAAGTGAAGATGAACTAAAGAGCCTCTTGATGAAAGTAAAAGAAGAGAGTGAAAAAGTTGGCTTAAAGCTCAACAGTCAAAAAACTAAGATCATGGCATCTGGTCCCATCACTTCATAGCAAATAGATGGGGAAACAGTGGAAACAGTGGCTGACTTTATTCTGGGGGGCTCCAANAAATAGAGGAAAACAATAGAATGGGAAAGACTAGAGATCTCTTTAAGAAAATTAGAGATACCAAGGGACTTTTCATGCAAAGATGGTCACAATAAAGAACAGAAATGGTATGGACCTAACAGAAGCAGAAGACAATAAGAAGAGGTGGCAAGAATACACAGAAGAACTGTACAGAAAAGATCTTCTCGAGCCAGATAATCACGATGGTGTGATCACTCACATAGAGCCAGACATCCTGGAATGTGAAGTCACGTGGGCCTTAGGAAATATCACTACGAACAAAGCTAGTGGAGGTAATGTAATTCCAGTTGAGCTATTTCAAATTCTAAAAGATGATGCTGTGAAAGTGCTGCACTCAATGTGCCAGCAAATCTGAAAAAATAGGTCACAGGACTGGAAAAGGTCAGTTTTCATTCCAATCCCAAAGAAAGGCAATGCCAAAGAATGTTTAAACTACTGCACAATTGCACTCATCTCACACGCTAGCAAAATAATGCTCAAAATTCTCCGAGCCAGGATTCAACAGTATGTGAACCGTGAACTTCCAGATGTTGAAGCTGGATTTAGAAAAGTCCGAGGAACCAGAGATCAAATTGCCAACATCTGCTGGATCATTGATAAAGCAAGAGAGTTCCATAAAAACATCTACTTCTGCCTTATTAACCATGACAAAGCCTTTGACTATGTGGATCACAACAAACTGTGGAAAATTCTTCAAGAAATGGGAATACCAGACCACCTGACCTGTCTCCTGAAAAATCTGTATACAGGTCAAGAAGCAACACTTAGAACTGGACATGGAACAACAGACTGGTCCCAGATCGGGAAAGGAGTATGTCAAGGCTGTTTATATTGTCACCCTGCTTATTTAACTTATATGTAGAATACATCATGAGAAATGCTGGACTGGATGAAACACAAACTGGAATCAAGATTTCCGGGAGAAATATCAATAACCTCAGATATGCAGATGACACCACCCTTATGGCAGAAAGCAAGGAAGAACTAAACAGCCTCTTGATGAAAGTGACAGAGGAGAGTGGAAAAGTTGGCTTAAAGCTCAACATTCAGAAAACGAAGATCATGGCATCTGGTCCCATCACTTCATGGCAAATAGATGGGGAAACAATAGAAACAGTGATATACTTTATTTGGGGGGGGCCCCAAATCACTGCAGATGGTGACTGTGGCCATGAAATTTAAAAATGTTTGCTCTCTGGAAGAAAAGTTATGAGCAACATAGACAGCATATTGAAAAGCAGAGACATTACTTTGCCCACAAAGGCTCGCCTAGTCAAAGCTGAGGTTTTTCCAGTAGTCATGTATGGATGTGAGAGTTGGAGTATAAAGAAAGCTGAATGCTGAAGAATTGATGCTTTTGAACTGTGGTGTTGGAGAAAACTCCTGAGAGTCCCTTGGACAGCAAGGACATCCAACCAGTCCCTCCTAAAGGAAATCAGCGCTGAATATTCATTGGAAGGACTGATGCGAAAGCTGAAACTCCAATACTTTGACCACCTGATGCAAAGAACTGACTCATTTGAAAAGACCCTGATGCTGGGAAAGATTGAAGGCAAAAGGAGAAGGGGACGACAGAGGATGAGATGGCTGGATGTCATCACCAACTCAGTAGACATGAGTTTGAGTAAACTCCAGGAGCTGGTGATGGACAGGGAAGTCTGGTGTGAAGCAGTCCATGGGGTCTCAAAGAGATTCGACTGAGCAACTGAACTGAACTGATGCACTATGGACATTCTTGTACATGTTTTCAATAAACACAGGAATATATTTTTGAGGATACATACCTAGGAGTGGTATTATTATGGAATCCAAGCTCGTTCTGCTCACAGCACAACATACTAATAAACTGAGAGTTGAGTTGTTTTGCCAGGAAGGACTTTATTTGGAAAGCCAGCAAACTGAGAAGGTGGTGAACTTGTGTCCCAAAGAACCATCTTGCCTGAGTTAGACTTCACGTTCCTTTTACACTAAAAAGGGGAGGGAATAAAGTCAAACACTTCCTGGTTCCCATCAGCTTCTGGAGGGGATATGTTAATTTCTTCCTCTCTGCAGTCATTCACAGGTGAGCCAGGTCAAAATATTTCCTGTTAGCTAAATAAAGGTATTTTAGCTTAATGCTCATTACCTAGGAGGCCAGGTTTCTGGAGATGGGCCATTATGTGTAATTTAAGTTTATAAGTAACATCCCTTTAGTGATTAACTTAAAATACAGAGCCTCTTCCCTGTTACAGTGTTGGGTGATAGGATTTACATGGAGAAGGCAATGGCACCCCACTCCAGTACTCTTGCCTGGAAAATCCCATGGACAGGGAAGCCTGGTAGGCTGCAGTCCATGAGATCGCTAAGAGTCGAACACAACTCAGTGACTTGACTTTCACTTTTCACTTTCATGCATTGGAGAAGGAAATGGCAACCCACTCCAGTGTTCTTGCCTGGAGAGTCCCAGGGACGGGGGAGCCTGGTGGGCTGCCGTCTATGGGGTCGCACAGAGTCGGACACAACTGAAGCAACTTAGCAGCAGCAGCAGCAGGATTTACACATGTTCAGCTTTATAATAATTTTCCAGATACTTTTCTGAAATGGGTGTACCAATTCACTCTTCCACTGTTGAGAGTTCTGGATGTTCTGTATTTTTTGTCTTTCCATTTTACTCACTGTGTTGAATGTATGTCCCATAGTGGCTTTAATTTTTATTTTCTGCTGGCTAATGAAGTTGAATATCTTTTCATGTTACTGTCCATTGATTATCCTCTTTCATTGGATGCCTTTTCAGGTTTTTTGCCCGCTTTTAACCTTCATCTTCTTGTTTGATTTGTGGGAGCTCCTTATCCATTATGAATATAAGTCCTTTGTCAGATGTGTATTGCTAATACCTTCACCCACTCCGTGGACTGTCCTTTACTGACTGATACACCTTAATGAACAGATGGTCTAATGCTAGTAGTTCAATTTACCTTTTTTTCCTCTCTTTTCCAGAACTTCTATGTTGGTTTAAGAAATCATTGCCTACCCCAGGTTTCTGAAGATAAAAACTCTTTCTTTCACAAATCTACAACCCACCGAAAAAATATGGTATGACATGTGGTGAAAGTCCATTTTCCCATATGTTTACATACCTACCCTGGAACCATTATTGAAACCATTTTTCTCTGCTGTACTGCAAGATAACATTTGAGATAAAGCAGGTGATTGTATATGTGAGGGTCTGATTTGAACTCTTTTGTTCCTTTAGTGCATCTGTCCTTAATACAAGATGACCATAGTTTTATAAGTCATATCATGCGGTATAAGTCCTCCAGCTTCGTTTTTCTTCTCATGATTTGTCTTTGCTATTCTCAGCCTTTACATTTCTACATAAATTAATGTGATTATATGCTATGTAGAATAATTATATATTTAATATAGAATCTACATGTTAATTAATCTATAGATCAAGTGAGAGAAAATTTGTATCTTTGCAATATTAAATTGCCTAATCAATGAACATGATGTGTTCCTTAACTTTCACAAATATTTTTTAATTTTCAAAGTAAAGGTCTTGACCATTACTCATTAGATTATGCATTTGATGTATTTTGTTATATTGTAAAGAAATGCTCTTAAAATGCCAGCATCAGCTGAGATATAGAAATACAGTTTGTTATTTATTAATCTTGTATTCTGCTGCTGCTGCTGCTGCTGCTAAGTCGCTTCAGTCATGTCCGACTCTGTGTGACCCCATAGACAGCAGCCCACCAGGCTTCCCCGTCCCTGGGACTCTCCAGGCAAGAACACTGGAGTGGGTTGCCATTTCCTTCTCTAATGCAAGAAAGTGAAAAGTGAAAGTGAAGTCGCTCAGTCGTGTCCGACTCTTTGCAACCCCATGGACTGCAGCCTACCAGGCTCCTCCGTCCATGGGATTTTCCAGGCAAAAGTACTGGAGTGGGGTGCCAGTGCCGTCTCCAAATCTTGTATTCTAGAACCTTTCTAAATTTATTTATAAACTCTAGTAGCTTGTAGAATTTTTTGGACTTTCTAGGTCCATGATCTATAAAAAAAACAAAGAATAATAGTTTTATTTTTTCCTTTCCAATTGAGTGGGGGTATGTTCTTTTTGTCTTGCTACATTGTGTAGATCTTCCAGGAAATTTTTGAATTGGAGAGTTAATAGCAGATATCCTCGACTAATTTCCAATCTCAGAGGGAAGGTACTATCTCATCAGTAAATATGCTATTAGCTGTAGCATTTTTGTAGATACAATAATACATACGAGATTAAGGTAGTTACCTTCCATTTCCAGTTTGCTAAGTTTTTAATCTTTCATAAATGATGTTGAAAGTTATCAAATACTTTTTCTTTATCCTTTAAAGTGATTGTGTGATTTTCCTCTTTTTTTTCTGTACATTGGTGGGCTATATTCATTGATTTTCAAATGGTTACTGACTCGTACATTCCTGGAGTAAACCTCACACCTCATTTAGTTATGGTATCATTGCTTTTGTGTGTCACTAAATTTGATTTGCTAGTGTTTTGATTAGGATTTTGACATCTATGTTCATGAGAAATATTAATCTTTTGTTTCCTATAATGTTCACATTAGCTTTTAATATGAAGATTAGCCTCAAAAAAAGAGTTGTAAAGTCTGTCCTCTGTTTCTATTCTGTGGAGGAATGTCTACAAGATTGATGTTATAACTTTTTTAAGTGATTGGAAAAATTCACTCTGAAACCACATGATCATGTGGCTGTATTTTGTGTGTGTTTTAAAATCACAGACTCGATTTAAGAGATTTTGAACTATTTAGAATCTCTGTTTCTTCTGTCATTTTGAAATGGTTTTGAAGAATTTGTCTATTTTACCTAAATTCTCAGATGTTTGTGTTGGCTCATATTATTTTTTTAATGTCAATAGGATCTGTGATGATGGCCCATTTTTTCTTCTTTAGAAAATATTTGTTTACTTGACTGCACCGTTTCTCGGTTTTGGTGCCCAGCACCTTCAATCTTCATTGCAGCATGCGAGATCTTGTAGTTGTGGCATGTGGACTCTTAGCCATGGCACGTGGGATCTAGTTCTCGGACCAGGGTTGAACCCAGCCCCACTACACTGGGAGCACAAGTCTTAGCCACTGGGCCATCAGGGAAGTCCTAATGGTCCCTTTTTCATTTCCAGTGTTGTTACTTTGAAATTTCCTTTGGTTTTCATTAATAATGTTGCTAGGAACATGTGAATCTTATTAATCTATTCCAGGAACCTATCTTGGTCTCCATTGGCTTTTCCTTGGTACATTTATTTCCTGTTTCATTAACCTCTACTCTTTATTTTTATTCCTTCTGTCCTTTTCATTTGGGTTAGACGTGCTGTTCTTTCTTCCGGCTTCATGAAATGGAAGTTTATATCACTCTATCTTCTTTGGCAGTATGCTGCTGCTACTGCTGCTAAGTCGCCTGAGTCGTGTCCGACTCTGTGCGACCCCATAGACGGCAGCCCACCAAGCTCCTCTGTCCCTGGGATTCTCCAGGCAAGAATACTGGAGTGGGTTGCCATTTCCTTCTCCAATCCATGAAAGTGAAAAGTGAAAGTGAAGTCGCTCAGTCATGTCCAACTCTTAGCGACCCCATGGACTGAAGCCCACCAGGCTCCTCCATCCATGGGCTTTTCCAGGCAAGAGTACTGTAGTGGGGTGCCATTGCCTTCTCCGTGGCAGTATGCTATAATGTTGTAAATGCTATAAAGCCATAAATGTCTTTCTGTGCAGTGTTTTGGGCTTCCCTGATAGTTCAGTTGGTAAAAAATCCACCTGCAATGCAGGAGACCTTGGTTCGATTTCTGGGTCAGGAAGATTGACTGGAGAAGGGATAGGCTACCCACTCCAGTATTCTTGGGCTTCCCTTTTGGCTCAGCGGATAAAGAATCCCCCTGCAATGTGGGAGATCTGGGTTCACTCCCTTGGTTGGGAAGATTCCCTGGAGAAAGGAAAGGCAGTATTCTGGCCTGGAGAATTCCATGCACTGTGTAGTCCATGGGATTGCAAAGAGTTGGACACGACTGAGCGACTTTCACTGATGAGTGATCCTCACTGGGCCATTCTCACCTTGTTTTGTGCTGAGGCTGAGGTGACCACTTCAAAAAAGGAATATCAGGCCAGGATCACCAGGCCTCCATGGGGGGCAGAGGTATCCAGTTTTGACTGGAGTCCAGTAGTGGGACTTTTCCAATGGGGTGAACATGGCAGTCATGTCATGGGAGTGACAAGTCTGAAAGGGATACCTGTTGAGTGGATGCCACCTCCCCCTGCCAGAGGTTCCAGTCAGCAAAAGCATTGATCACAGACTCTTGGAACTCAAAGGGACACTGGGATTGTAGGGCCCCAAAGTAGCAAATGTACGAGTTTGCTGGGCCACTTCCAACTTAGCCTGATGGGCTGGCTCCATGTATGGGAAACTGGTTTGCAAGTTGGAGCTCATAAAGGACCAACTAGAATGCCCAGGTGAGGCATATTGTATCTCCAATTCAGAACCTAAAAGAGGAGCCCTCAGGTGAGGCATATTGCATCTCCAACTCAGAACCGAAGTAGGAGCCCTCTTTTGGCAGTGGATTGTGATGGCTGGAGAGACTGCAGTTTTCCTTGACCACCAGAGAGATTGATCATTGCAAATCCCCAACAGCATCCCAAGAAACTTGACTTCCCAAGGATGCTCTTAAATTTTGTTGGTACTCAGCCACCCAGCTGGCTGAGGTATGATATCATAGAGTCCAGGCCCCAAGGTTGAGCTTCTGATGTGCAAGTCAGCAGTCATCGTCTACAAGGTGAAAGCTTGGACCCCTTGAGTAGAGGCCTCCTGTGCAACCCTGACTCACTCACCAGGAGTAAAAGGCAGGAGCATTTTCCCATTCGCCCTTCTCAACCTGCAGCTCTTCTAATCAGAATAATCCCCTTTGGCATTTATGGGATGGGACATCCATGCATGTGAACTTAATTCCTATTGTACATTCAAGTTCAGAAGCAGCAACAAGTCTGCACTGGATTGGACCCGTGGGCACTACACAAAGAATTCCACGAGCTTCCATTCCCCACTGTGAGCATATCTAACTCGTGTTAGTTGAGCTCAGAGGCCACTTCCCCTGTGTCTGGGTAGGATGGTAACTTTGGCACCTTTCTCCAACAGAACCCGAGAGACCTGGGCCTCATCCCTATTACCTTTCGTGAAAGCAGCTGATGTTGGGGAAGAGAGATAGGGAAAGGGCCAGCAGGTGCAGAGGGAGAGAGCCAGGTGCAGTTACTTTCATATGAGTTCTTTTGCAGTTAAGTCAAATGAATTTCCCATGATCTGGTCCACCAGAAACCCTATGTCAATTTTGGAGGCTCCTTGGAATCAGATAGGAAGGGAGTGAGCATCAGCCCCACTCAGCCCTACTCTTACTGCTTCACCTCTAAACAACTGTTAATAGATAAGATAGTTGGGCCCTTCCTCACTGGCCCTTTGCCCATCACCTAGGTAAGAGAGTTCCCACCGAATCCTGGGACATCTTTTTCTACCTCCTGACCTAGCCTCCTGACCCCATGTCCTGTCTCTTTGAGAAAGCCCAGTCTCTGTTGGAATTCTGTTTCCATCTTTAAAAACTGTTCAGAACTGTGAAGATCCTACTCTGCAAGCTGGCTAGTCAGCCCAACATAGGTTCATGAATGCTGGCAGAAGATACGAGATTCCTGGGTCAGAGACAGAAGACAGTACATCAGGCAGCATGAACTCCATGTTTATGTCAATTTCCCTTGCCCTCCAACCCCCGTAGGTGATGCAGAAGCAGGGATGGGAGATACTGTGCACATAGTTGATTTGTGTCACTGTTCAGAACCCTAACCCCCAACACGGTCAAGTCAATTGAAAATATGACTACTAAATATGTTATGGGCTTCCCTGGTGGCTCAGATGGTAAAGAATCTGCCTGCAATGCAGGAGACCAGGGTTTGATCCCTGGGTCAGGAAGATTCCCCTGGAGAAGGGAATGGCTACCCACTCTTGTATTCTTGCCTGGATAACTTCATGGACAGAGAAGCCAAGTGGGCTACAATTCATGTAGTTGCAAAGAGTCAGACACAGTTGAATAACACACACACAAATGTGTTATACACCAAAGATTTATCCTAAAATACATGTAAAGCAAAAATTGACAGACTCAAAAGAGAAACACATCTAAAGTCAAAATTAGAAATTTTACTAGAATTCTCTTGATAAATGATAGAATAAATATTCAAAAAAACAGTAGAGATTAGATGAAGATAAATAAAGAACTTAACCCAATTTACATACATACCACATGGTACCTACCAATTGCAGAATAAATATATATTCTTTTCAAGTAAGAAATTTTCCAAATTGACCACATGGTGGGCCATAAAGATTGTATCAATAAATTTCAAAGAATTTGAAGTCATTCAGACACAATAAATATCTGACCTTACCATACAATGAAATATCCCTCGTTATCTTATGGCTTAATAATGTTTACTTCATCCAGTATCAAAGTTGACCAGCTTTACTTTTGCTTGTTTTTTGAATGATATATCTTTTTCAGCCTACTTACTGTCAAATTTCTGTATCGTATTTATAGTTTCTTTTATAAACATCCTTTAGTTGGTTTTGAAAGCAGGCTGATAGTGTATTTTTTTATAGTGTCTTTTAATTGAAATCAGGCTTAATAGCCAGGACATGGAAACAACCTAGATGTCCATCAGCAGATGAATGGATAAGAAAGCTGTGGTACATATACACAATGGAGTATTACTCAGCCATCAAAAAGAATACATTTGAATCAGTTCTAATGAGGTAGATGAAACTGGAGCCGATTATACAGAGTGAAGTAACCCAGAAAGAAAAACACCAATACAGTATACTAACACATATATATGGAATTTAGAAAGATGGTAATGATAACCCTGTATGCAAGAATAGAGTGGCTTTTTCTGAGCTGTGGCTGTCTGGCTCACCTGACCCTCTCCTGGTATTCTGTCTAGAGAGAACATGATTTTTTTTTTTTTATGATTTCCATTATTTCCAGACTGTCACCTTCTCTAGCATCTAATCTGGGGTTTGTGAGCCAAAGAGGAAGCCAGGGGACTTACCACCAGGTTGAGCTCAGGTCTTGAGTTTCTTAACCAGTCTGCCTTCTCTCCACCTTTCAGTCTGCCCATGCTGCTTTATACATAGTGTCCAGGGGTTTTCGTTGTACTTAGAAACAGTAGGGAGAGAAGATGTGTACTCTGTTTTCCTGGAAGCAAAAGTCTCCAGATGTGTTACTGAAATTTAACATAACTCTACCAAAATACCTACAATGGTTTTGATGTATAAAATAAAATGTAATCAGAGAGAAAAAGACAAATATCACATGATATCACTGATATGTGGAATCGAAGAAAAGTGATTGTGAGTGAGTGAAATCGCTCAGTTGTGTCCGACTCTTTGTGACCCCATGGACTGTAGCCTACCAGGCTCCTCCGTCCATGGGATTTTCCAGGCAAGAATACTACAGTGGGTTGCCATTTCCTTCTCCAAAAAAAAAAAGATACAAAGAACTTATTTACAAAACAGAAATAGGCCTACAGACACAGAAAAAACAAATTTATAGTTACCAAAGGGGAAAGGGGGATAAGTTAGGAGTTTGGGAATAACAAATACACATTATTATGTGTAAAATAGATAAACAATAAAGACCCACTGTATAACACAGGAAAATATATTCAATATCTTGTAATAACCTATAATGGAAAGTAATCTGAAAACAGTAGGTATATGTCTGTATGTATGTATAACTGAACCACCTTGCTGTATACTGGGAGCATTGTGCATCAACTATATATCAATTTAAAAAATTAAATTTAAACCATACTCTCAAAGATATGTATGCATCACAAAGAGTGACTTTTTAAATAACTTTTGGGAAGAGAAATTGTGTTCAAGGAAATTACACAGAAATCTTATATTTTGTGTAAAATATGTTCCCAGGTTCAAGGAGAGAAGGCTTTAATCTTGAGCTTCTTGCTAACTGATGGAAGGATTTGGCTATCTTTTATCTTAAAAGAAAAAGTATCTATATTTTGTCTGAGCGTAAGTAGCCATCACACTGGTGGCTCAGTGGTAAAGAATCCACCTGCCAGTGCAGGAGCCACAGTAGACTCAGGTTCGATCCCTGGGTCAGGAAGGTCATCTGAAGGAAGAAATGGCAACCCACTCCAATATTCTCCCCTGGAAAATCCCATGGACAGAGAAGCCAACAGGCTACAGTTGATGGGGTTGCAAAATTGAACAGGACTGACCAACTGAGCACACACAGCCATAGCCCCCCGCCTTACCCCTGAAGTTCTCTAGAATCCTCCAGAAGATTACCCACTGATATTAGAGCTTGCTTAGCAAACATCCGTGTTTGTCCCGGGATTCTAAACATGAGCTTCTGTTCCAGGTCGCCTGAATTGGTGGTCCACCGTGTGCACGAGCTGTAAACGGCTTCTCCCTTTGGCCACGACAGGGGACGGGAACTGCCTTTTACATGCTGCCTCACTGGGTAAGCCCTGCAGTGTAGACAGAGGGTGGCAGTGCCCAGGCCTTCTCTGCTCATCATTAGAGAACAATCTTATACTAAGTAGAGCCACGTGCACCACTGTCCACTGAAAAGACCCCCAAGGGATGGAGCCAAAACTCCCCACCTTTCCTGTCAAGCAGCTGGCAGGCTCGGTGGAGGCACTCTCATGGGTGGAGGCACCCATGAGAAAAGATCTGTCCTGATAGAAGGAGGCCTGAGCAGACCTGCATGGATGGGCAGTAGACATCGGGGTCTAGAGCAATCGAAGAGGACTTCCGGGAGGAGCTGAGATTTTCCTGAGGCTTGAAGAACTTGAAAGAATATAAATAGGACCTTCCAGGCAGGGAGAACACATGGATAAAGTGGAAAGTCGGGAGTTAACAGGGTGTTTGGGGTCAGGGCTGAGCCCTGTTGAGCTTGGGCAGAAAGTCTGGGGGGCGCATGAGGCTGGGTAGATCTGAAGCCACCACACTGACTGCAGCTGATGCACTTCAACTGGCAAAAAGACAAACATGGGTAAGTAACGCAGGGATCAGCACAGTCAGAATATACTGCAGAGAGGTCGGCAAACTTCCAACAGAAATGTGAGCTTCCTGGTTGCAAAAAGCGACACCAGCAAATGCACAGGTGTGGGTGGCAATGTTTGGATGGCAGAAGGTCACAGCACACTTTCTGGAAGGTCACGTAGCCCCTCTGGACCCAGGCTTACGTACACATGCGGGACTGGATTCGTGCCAAGGACCCCAGCACCAGAAATGGTGGCGCCTTATTACTCCTGCAGTCTGAGAACCCTCTCCAGGGATGGGCCCCTCCAGCAAGAATATGGTCCTTGTTGGTCAAACTCACCGCCCCAGATAAACATGACTTTAACTCAATGCTGTGACCCAGAGCAAGGATGCCCTAGACCTCACTTCAGACATGTAGTGAGAGGTCTGTTCTGTAAGAGGTGGGCTGAGCTGAGCCCAAAAAGTTTTCGAGGGAAATGCAGGGCGTCTGGGATGGGTCCCAAGATACCCAGAGGAGGATGGAGCCCAAGTGCAAAGGAAACATTCCATGTTCCTTAGGCTTGACAAAGGGTGATAGGGAAAACAAGGGCACCCACCCACCTGCCCCCTTTCTGTTTCAGTATTAACTCATTCCTGTCTGTTGATTCCCCATTCGGCACAGTAAAGTAACAATCAGCANACGAGCTGTAAACGGCTTCTTCCTTTGGCCACGACAGGGGACGGGAACTGCCTTTTACATGCTGCCTCACTGGGTAAGCCCTGCAGTGTAGACAGAGGGTGGCAGTGCCCAGGCCTTCTCTGCTCATCATTAGAGAACAATCTTATACTAAGTAGAGCCACGTGCACCACTGTCCACTGAAAAGACCCCCAAGGGATGGAGCCAAAACTCCCCACCTTTCCTGTCAAGCAGCTGGCAGGCTCGGTGGAGGCACTCTCATGGGTGGAGGCACCCATGAGAAAAGATCTGTCCTGATAGAAGGAGGCCTGAGCAGACCTGCATGGATGGGCAGTAGACATCGGGGTCTAGAGCAATCGAAGAGGACTTCCGGGAGGAGCTGAGATTTTCCTGAGGCTTGAAGAACTTGAAAGAATATAAATAGGACCTTCCAGGCAGGGAGAACACATGGATAAAGTGGAAAGTCGGGAGTTAACAGGGTGTTTGGGGTCAGGGCTGAGCCCTGTTGAGCTTGGGCAGAAAGTCTGGGGGGCGCATGAGGCTGGGTAGATCTGAAGCCACCACACTGACTGCAGCTGATGCACTTCAACTGGCAAAAAGACAAACATGGGTAAGTAACGCAGGGATCAGCACAGTCAGAATATACTGCAGAGAGGTCGGCAAACTTCCAACAGAAATGTGAGCTTCCTGGTTGCAAAAAGCGACACCAGCAAATGCACAGGTGTGGGTGGCAATGTTTGGATGGCAGAAGGTCACAGCACACTTTCTGGAAGGTCACGTAGCCCCTCTGGACCCAGGCTTACGTACACATGCGGGACTGGATTCGTGCCAAGGACCCCAGCACCAGAAATGGTGGCGCCTTATTACTCCTGCAGTCTGAGAACCCTCTCCAGGGATGGGCCCCTCCAGCAAGAATATGGTCCTTGTTGGTCAAACTCACCGCCCCAGATAAACATGACTTTAACTCAATGCTGTGACCCAGAGCAAGGATGCCCTAGACCTCACTTCAGACATGTAGTGAGAGGTCTGTTCTGTAAGAGGTGGGCTGAGCTGAGCCCAAAAAGTTTTCGAGGGAAATGCAGGGCGTCTGGGATGGGTCCCAAGATACCCAGAGGAGGATGGAGCCCAAGTGCAAAGGAAACATTCCATGTTCCTTAGGCTTGACAAAGGGTGATAGGGAAAACAAGGGCACCCACCCACCTGCCCCCTTTCTGTTTCAGTATTAACTCATTCCTGTCTGTTGATTCCCCATTCGGCACAGTAAAGTAACAATCAGCAATTCCTCTGCCCAGCAATGTCTGCTTTCAATATTCTGGTATATTATCTTCCACACTTTTGTTTATACTTCCATTGAAATTAGGATCTCATGGTGTTCACGGTTTGGAGTCCAGTATTTTCCCCTTAAAATTGTAAATTGAATTTTTCACACTGTTCTTCAAAAACATGTTTTGTAAGTTGTGTCTTATTCCATCATAAAATATTCAGTATCCCTCTCTTAGGTGGGACTAATTTCACCTTATTCTATATCAAACCTAGAGAAAAATTACAAAAGAAGACATCTCTCCTCTTTGCAAAGTCTCAGGCACAGGAATGCCTTTGTCCTTCTAACACTCAGTGTACACAGGCACTGACCACAGGTGGACAAGGCCACAAGCCAGATGGTCACACGCCACCATGGTCCTGACTGATGGCAGGTGTTTCTCACAGTTCTGCCGGGGAGGAGAAAGCCTCCTGCAGGTGGCCCTTGCTCTAGCTGTGAGAAAGCCTGGGCCGAGACTGAACCTAGGACTCAGGGCCAGTTGATTCTTTCCTCCCAGTACTTTGTTTCCCCTTGGTACTCAAATTGCTAAACTATGTACAAGCAAGTCTACTCAAAGTGGCCATTCTGCACTCACCAGCAGTCCTTACTAGACCTGCTGACCAGCCCTGGCATTGGCCTAGGGTGTGGGGCACACATAGAAATGACAGTAATCTGAGGTCAGACTTGTGGGCAAATGTGTGGGACAAGGAGATTCTCTCTGCACAAGAGACCCAGACAAGGAGCCATGATGAGTAGACTGGACCCAGGACTTGCCCTGCCTGGGAGGAGGCTGCAGGCAGGTCGGAGGGATGAGAAAGCTCAGCTCGGCCTGTTCATAAAAGGAGAATTGATGGCCATCTTCCTCTGTCTGTAGAAAAAGACTGCAGAAAAAAGACGACCGGAAAGCCCACGGCAGCCCCCTGTTGTCATGTCTTTGCACAAAAGGATGGATGGCCAGACTGAGCCTTTGACCATCAGTCAGTGTGGGTCACTGCCCTCTGAAAGCTCTCCAGAGGTTCCCAGCTCACTTCAAAGCCCACCTTTCCACTCTCCACCTCGCCCCTTCCATCCCAACTGCAGACACCTTCCCCTCCCTAGTACGCCACATGGGCGCCCATGGGGTTGGCCCTGACCTTTTCTCCACCTAGAATGGTAACTCAACCCTGTCCCTAACCACTCATGTCTTTGCCCCAATGTCTCCACTCACACTGTGACCAAACCACCCAGCACTTGTCCTCTTAGCCTGCTTCATCTCCCTTTACATTGCCACTGCCTGCAACATAGTGTGTTACATGTTAATTCGATGGCTGCCTCCCCTCCCTTCCCCTCAGTGTGGACTCCATGAGATTTTAGGAATTTAGTCTGTCCTAGTTGCTGCTGTGGGTATTCCCGTCACAGAATGGTGCCTCACCCTTACTGTGAAATAAGTATGGAATTAAGTGGAATTAATAGTATTCAGTTAAACAAATGAACCAATGAATGAAAATTTCCCTGGTCTCTCCCTGTAGCCAGAGCTGCATCTCTCATGGCACTTCTTCCACTGGTTGGGTTTCTTGACCACTTCTGAGCTTCCCCAAGGATGTACTCAGAGATGCTGGGTTGTTCTTATGACCCCTGGGCCAGGTGGGGCACTTCCCTCAGAAGCAGGTGCTCTCCCGGGGCCCAGATGTGTGCAGAGATGCCGCAGGGCTACAGATATTGGATGCAGCAGACGCTCAATGAAACGGGCCTGACTGCCATCCTGGCTTGGGGCCCTGCATGAGGATTCATCATCCTCTGTCCCCACAGGCCCTCTCCCACTCCAACACAAGGTCAGACCGCAAACATTACACCCCTCAGAACAAACCTTGAGATGTTGAGGGCAGCCTGTGAAGGGCCCCCGAGACTCAGTGAGCTGGCTGTTGCTTTAAGAAGGGGCTGTGCTCGTGCTCCTTCACTCCATGCCTGCATCTGCTGGAAATATCTGGAGGGAGGAAGGGAGCTGCTTGCTAACCGGAGAACTGGATACCTCGCTGCTGCCTTATCTGCTCACACAGCTGTGGGGGCCAGGACTGGCAGGTGGGGGTGGTCTCAGCTCCTCCTGTTTTGCCTCTTCCTCACATATTTTATTGTGGCTCAGATGATAAAGAATCTACCTGCAGTGCAGGGGACCTGAGTTCGATCCTGGGGTCAGGAAGATCCCCTGGAGAAGGGAATGGCTACGCACTCCAGTTTTCTTACCTGAAGAATTCCATGGACAGAGGAGCCTGGCGGGTTACAGTCCATGGCATCGCAAAGAGTCGCACATGACTGAGCAGCTAACGCGCTCACTTTCCTTTCACATCTCTCCTCTCTCCTCTACTCCTCACGGGCCTCCTGGCTGCAGGAATGTGGGGGTTTCACGACCGGGACCTGGTTTTGCGGAAAGCTCTCTACACCATGATGAGGACAGGAGCCGAGAGGGAGGCCCTGAAGCGAAGGTGGAGGTGGCAGCAGACACAGCAGAACAAGGAGGTGGGTACCTGTCAGCATGGGGGAGCTGGGACCGTGCCAGGGCACAGCCAAGGCCAAGATGCGGTCCTATTTGGGGCCCAATATCAAGTCTGTCTGATGAGATGAGGCAGCAGTGGCTCCATCCCCTACTCAAACCCACTAAAGAGGAACCCATTCCAGCAGTCAGCCCCTGCCCACAGTGACCAGACATCCACTCCCCTCACCTGTCCTGGTGTAATTATGAAAACCACCTACCCTCACTCACAAGGCTGTCCCAACCTGAATGGTGAGTCAGATAGTCACCTGTGAGGTCACTGCTGGTGCAGCCACTGATTGGCCCTGGCATGGCCCCAGCCCCAGGGTGTGCTCAGTCCAAAGAGAATGTTTATCCCAGAACCTTAGTGAGCACTGGCCCTTTGCTGGCATGGAAGCCCTTAAAGACGGGTCTGCCCATGTCCCTGCACGCAGGTCAGTGTCGGCAGCCAGCCCAGTATGTGTGCAGGTTGCGTTTGGTCGCTCTAGCCCCTGAGAATGAACACTCTTGCTGAGTGCACTTCCGACAGCGTAGAGGTTGGAGATTGGGGGTTCTGAACAAATTCTGTGCAGAGCAAATGCTGATGGCCCTTGGCCACTAACAATGCTCACCCCAGGCTGACCAAGCCGGGAAGTCAGTCTCTCAGCCAGACTGATGCAGGTTTAGGGGTGAAGAGGTGGACGCCACCTCCTAACCCCACTCCCCTTTGTGCCAGTCAGGGCTGGTGTACACGGAGGAGGAGTGGGAGCGGGAATGGACGGAGCTGCTGAAGCTGGCCTCCAGCGAGCCACGCACACACTTCAGCAAGAACGGCGGCTCGGGCGGGGGGTAAGTGCTGCCCCAGCCCTCCCCCTGACGGCATGGGAAGTGAGGGGGTGATGCGGGACCCCCAAGCTGGGGGTGACACAAGGACGACTCCTGCCTTCAGATCTTAGATTCTACCAAGGATGCAGGGCAGGTGGGGCTGATGACAGGACCCTGCCGGGTGTTTGGAAGAAAGTGTGCACAGTCACCGTGTGCATCCCGTGAGCTCAAGCATGTCCCCTGCATTGCAGAGAGGGTCTCACTGTCCTGCCAGCCTGGGGAGGGCCCAAGCTGCCCACGCACTCACAAGGCTCTGAAGCTTCAGGCTGCTGCTGGAATCCTAACCCCTGGGCCACCAGGCAACGGTGGTGGTCTTTTTAAGTAACCTCCATGAAACTTGGGCCAGCAGGGTTCCGGAGCAGGTAAGCCTCATGCTGGAGCCTGGCCCCTGGTGAGTGACATGTCCAGCACCACTCCTGCCCAGACCCTGGCCCTCCGGCCCCAGGACAGATGGGAACAGACCCTGCACTGCTGCTCCCAGCATGGACACTGGCCCGGCAGTTTTTCCCAGAAAGAACCAGGTTAAACATCTGAAGAGGCTGGAAGGGAGCAAGGGACAGATTCAAGGATGAACTTGACCAACCTCCTGCCTTCTTCCCACAAGGCTCGCAGTAGCCAGTCCCAACGCTTGCTGGCGGAGCCCTAGCAGGAGACCCTGGAGGCAGAGAGGCATGTCCACAACTCGCTCAGAGAGAAGGGTGGAGACCAGGTTGGGGTCCAGGCAGGGCGAACCACCAGCCAGAGAGCCATCATGGATAGGCTGTTTAGAATTGGTGACCACAGGGAGGACACTTTTCGAGACCCCGGGAAGGCAAGACCAGCACGAGCTCTCTGCCGAGTTCAGATGCGTGAAAAAGCCTGAATGGCAACTGTACCAGTAGTTGCAGATGCGGTGAGAACTGTGAGAGCCGAGGCCAGGCAGAGGCATGGGCTTCCACGCAGGCGCACTCAGAGCTACAGGACCCATTCTTTCTCATGCTCCTACTTGCAAATCACAACATGTCTGTTTCTTGTGGCTAAAGCAAGAGAAATCAGATATTCTGTGCTACTTACTGCACCTCCAGAGACTTGTGAAGTGCTGCCTCCTGTGAAGTGGTACCTCCAAAAGGGCTGCTGCTGGAGTTTGCAGTCCCCTCCAGCAAAGGTGAACTCAGCTTGCCCATCACCAGAGCTGCTAGTGGGGCCATGGGTAAGAGGGCTGGTCCCCAGAAGGAGAAGGAAGACATGGAAGAGAGAGGAAAATAACTCCACCCCAAGTCATGTGAAACCAGTGTCGGAGTGAAGTTGCCCATCACCACCTGGCAGGTGCAGCCCCAATCCCCACTACGGACACTCTGGTGCAGTGGGAGGAATCCGTTACTTGAAAAACAACTGGTAAAAGCTATGAAAGCAGTTAGTGATGACCTCTGGGTGCTTCATCTGGTTTAATGGCAACTGAGAGACAAGAAAGGGGTCTTCCTGGTGGATCCCAACCAGACGCCCAGACTCAGATGTCATGGATTAACAGTCCCAGACTGGGTGCATGATCTTGGGCATGTCTCCCAAGCTCCTGGAACATCTTTGTTGTTCAGATGTGAAATGCATTTGGTAGTAAGGTTCCTGCTGGGCTGTATCGGTTTTCCGTGGTGGTGGAGTAAACCACACCAAAACTGGGTGGCTTAACACAGTTTTACTGGATTTGTTCCTATTCTGGAGTCAGCATTCTGCTCTGGAATTTTCTGGAGCCTCTCCTGGGGCTGCAGCATCTGGCAGTTAGTCTGGGTGGTGCAGGACCATCCAGGATGGCCTGATTCACATCTCTGGCTCTTGCTGAGCCGCCGTCTAGATTTCATCCTTGAGAAGGCTCAGGACCCTTACAGTATGGATGAGGGCAATAAGAGGAGGCAGCCTACATTGTGGGGGTTCCGCTCAAGCCTCTACTTGCATCACGTTTACTAATGTCCCGTGAAAACACTGGCCAAAGCAAGTCCCATGGCTGAGCCAGCCTCTGGGCAGATAGACTCCATCCTTAATAAAAGGAGGGGCAAAATCCCATTCAGTTCAGTCACTCAGTTGTGTCTGACTCTTTGTGACCCCATGAACTGCAGCACGCCAGGCCTCCCTGTCCATCACCAACTCCCAGAGTCCACCTAGACCCATGTCCATTGTGTCGGTGATGCTATCCAACCATCTCAACTTTTGCCGTCCCCTTCTCCTCCTGCCCTCAGTCTTTCCCAGCATCAGGGTCTTTTCAAATGAGTCAGTTCTTCGCATCAGGTGGCCAAAGTATTGGAGTTTCAGCTTCAACGTCAGTCCCTCCAATGAACACCCAGGACTGATCTCCTTTATGATGGACTGGTTGGATCTCCTTGTAGTCCAAGGGACTCTCAAGAGTCTTCTCCAACACCACAGTTCAAAAGTATCAATTCTTTGATGCTCAGCTTTCTTTATAGTCCAACTCTCACATTGCGAAGGGACAGATACACAGTAAGAAGGCTCTGCGGCCAACAAAGCAGTTGGCCACATTCTCTGATTCCTGT
>SJYA01002789.1:558894-575359 GCA_006410615.1 Neotragus moschatus
CAAAGCAGTTGGCCACATTCTCTGATTCTGTTGGCACTGGGCAGAGAAATCATGGGTTTGAAAGTGGTAAGAAGCTGTTATGGCTATAAACATAATGTTTATTAAGACATTGTCACACTCAGCCTGTGAGTTGGCATGCCTGCTGCCTATATGGTATGTTGTAAAGGCCTATCCCAAATACCTGAAATGTATGGTTTCCCTGACTTTCCATGGTTCATCTCCGGGTCCATAGTGTAGTGGTTATGGCACTCACACTGGCTCATCTGAGTGTCTGATATTCCACCTTTAGAAATTCATTCCTGTGAGTCTTGAAAACACTGGAGCCCTAGGGGCTTTCAGGAGTCTCTGACTGTAGAGCAAATCCCTTCCATAAGTTTATATGTCCCATGAGTTTATATATACTCTGCACCTTGACCTCCAGAGCCTAGACCTGTAGGAATGGAACATAAAAATAGCTTATTGTGCTAGGCAGTGAGGATTGAAGAAAGAAAGCCGTGCCACTGCCTTACACACTTTATCTGCACTTTATAAATTAGGCATCACCCTCCTTTATATGTTGTAAAACTAATGTCCTGAGAGATTAATTGACTTACCTCTCATTTATAACTGGTGGAGCTAGGATGCAGACCAAGACCTGTCTGAGTCCAGCATCCTGCCATTTACCAGAAAATACACTATGACGAGTTTTATAGCTTCTTAAGAAAAAGTACACTGCAGATAGAATTTTTTGAGTCCTTGCATATCTGAATTTCTCTTTATTGTGTCTCACCCTTGATGGATAGTTTGGGTATAAATTCTCTTTAAATTCATGATATGAATGATGTCGTGAAAGGTATTAAATCAGACAGAAAGCTATCAACTTCCTGGCACTCAGTCAAAGTTTGCTAATTTGAAGTGAAACAATGAAATCCAAAGACTAAATATGTTCAACCAACTTCTTACTCCACCTTTACAGACTGAAAAAGATTTATTCATTAACTCAACATGTATTAATTGCCTGAGGTATGCTGTGCATTTTCAAACACACTATCTCATTCTGTCATCGCTGTAACCTTGTAAGATAAAGGTTATAATTCTTATTTAAAGTATGAAGAAATTTGGATTCAGGATAAAAATTATTTGCCAAGGGTAATCTGCTAAGTGGAAGAGCTGTAGTTCAAATTCAGGTGTCCTGCCACCCAGGTCTCCTGGTCCCTGATTTTCCTCCTACCCCTTAGCTCAGAAGCCTCTTTCTGCTCTTATAGAGAATTGGGTTCTTGCTGTTTTCTGTGGGTGATAAAATCAGGCCCCTTTGTTTTCTAGTCTAACGCCAGGATGTGTTTCAAGGGAGTGTCATTTCAGATCTCAGCCTTCGTTAACAACAGACTAATAAACCTTTGCCATCAGGTATCTTTCTGTGTGAATGTACAGAAAGGTATTTTCCAACTCAGTCTCCCTGGGTCTCCCTTTTCCTCCTCTGCCAAATACTGAAAACTTTGTAAGCATTAGTTCTATGATAAATTGATGAGAGGAATTACTTTAAATTTTCAAGCCATTGCCAACAACCACTATACTCTTTGGAGGCGGGGAATAAACCAGGACCCTCTCAGTTTGAAGAATACCATGTAAACCCCATTAGGGAAATGAAAATTAAAACCACTACACACCTATAAGAAAGTCAGAAAAAAATATACTGGCAATACCAGGTGCTGGTGAGAGTGCAAAGCAAATTTTACATCACATTGTTGATGATATAAAAATGACACAACCACTCTGGAATACAGCTTGACAGATTCTTGTAAATTTAAAAACACATTTGCCATGTGACCCAGCAGTCCTACTCCTAAGTATTTACCCTAGAGCACTGGTTCTCAACCAGGAATGATTTTGCCCCCAGGGAATATTTGGCTAGATTTAGGGATTAGGGATATTTTGATTGTTACAACTGGAATGTAGTCTGAATACTGCTAGAATCTAATGGGTAGAAGCCATGGATGCTGCTAAGCCTTCTAAAGTGCACAGGACAGCCCCCCAAACAAAGAAATAGCTAGTCCAAAATTTCAGTAGTGTCAAGACTGAGAAAATCTGCCCCAAAGAAATGAAAATGTGTGTTCACACAGAGTTCTGTGTAAAATGTTTATATAAGTTCCATTCATAATTGCCCCAAACTGGAAACAACTCATATGTCCTTTGATAAAAAAGACAGTATATTATGAAATACTATTCAGGAATTAAAAACAAACTACTGATATATGTAACGACTTGCATGGAAGGATCAGGTCTCAAAAAGTTGTGTAGTGTATGTATGGTTTCATTTATGTGACATTATCCAAAAGGCAAAACTATAATGATGGAGAACAGATCAGGGCTTCATTTATTTGGAATGAATGTCTGACTTTCCAGTATCATTTCTTGAAAAGACTATTCTTTCATCATTGAATTGGTTTTACGTTTTTCAAATACCTATAGGCAATATTTATGTGGGTCTGGGAGATTTATGTTGGGTGGGAGATTCTGTATTATGTTCCATTGAAATACGCACCTGTCCTTTTGACGATGTCACTTTTATAATAAGTCTTAAAATTAGGTAGCATCACTCCTCCAACTTTTTTATTCTCCTTTTTCAATATTTCTGGTCTTTTTTTTTTTCTTTGCTTTCCCATACAGATTTATAGAATCAGCTTATCTATATCTGAAAAATATTCTGCCAGGATTTTTATTGGTATTACATGAAGTCTGTACATGAATTGGAGGATTGAAATCTGTACAATGTTGAGTGTGCTTACACATCTTTTTCCATGTATTAGGTAGACACAGAATGCTTCTTCATATATTTAAATCTTCTTTGATTTGTTTTATTAGCATTTTATAATTTTCTGCATAAAAGTTCTATACATGTTTCAGTTCAGTTCAGTCGCTCAGTCGTGTCCAACTCTTTGCAACCCCGTGAATCGCAGCCCTCCAGGCCTCCCTNGGATTGAAATCTTTACAATGTTGAGTGTGCTTACACATCTTTTTCCATGTATTAGGTAGACACAGAATGCTTCTTCATATATTTAAATCTTCTTTGATTTGTTTTATTAGCATTTTATAATTTTCTGCATAAAAGTTCTATACATGTTTCAGTTCAGTTCAGTCGCTCAGTCGTGTCCGACTCTTTGCAACCCCGTGAATCGCAGCCCTCCAGGCCTCCCTGTCCATCACTGACTCCCGGAGTTCACTCAAACTCATGTCCATCGAGTTGGTGATGCCATCCAGCCATCTCACCCTCTGTCATCCCCTTCTCCTCCTGCCCCCAATCCCTCCCAGCATCAGAGTCTTTTCCAATGAGTCAACTCTTCACACCAGGTGGCCAAAGTTTGGAGTTTCAGCTTTAGCATCATTCCTTCCAATGAACACCCAGGGCTGATCTCCTTCAGAATGGACTGGTTGGATATCCTTGCAGACCAAGGGACTCTCAAGGGTCTTCTCCAACGCCACAGTTCAAAAGCATCAATTCTTTGGCACTCAGCTTTCTTCACAGTCCAACTCTCACATCGATACATGACCACTGGAAAAACCATAGCCTTGACTAGACGGATCTTTGTTGGCAAAGTAATGTCTCTGCTTTTCAATATGCTATCTAGGTTGGTCATAACTTTCCTTCCAAGGAGTAAGCATCTTTTAATTTCATGGCTGCAATCGCCATCTACAGTGATTTTGGAGTTCAAAAAAATAAAGTCTGACACTGTTTCCACTTAGGCATGCCAAAGATTTATTTATAGTAACATTGGTGTTTCAGAAATGACCCCTAAGATGTATTTTCTTCCCTGACATGTCACTGTATCTCAGGAAACTTACAACCTTTACTCNATATATACCTGAAAATTTCATTTGAAGCTATTGTAAATGATTGTGTGTGTGTGTGCACACGCACACACACATGCACATGTGTATGTGTTTTGATTTGGGTCTGCAGTTATTCATTGCTAGTTATTGCTAGTTACTGATGTTTGTGAGGAGAAGGCAATGGCACCCCACTCCAGTACTCTTGCCTGGAAAATCCCATAGATGGAGGAGCCTGGAAGGCTGCAGTCCATGGGGTCGCTGAGGGTCGGACATGACTGAGCGACTTCACTTTCACTTTTCACTTTCATCCATTGGAGAAGGAAATGGCATCCCACTCCAGTGTTCTTGCCTGGACAATCCCAGGGACGGAGGAGCCTCGTGGGCTGCCACCTATGGTGTCACACAGAGTCGGACATGACTGAAGTGATTTAGCAGCAGCAGCAGCAGATGTTGGTGACTCTGTATTCTGTGATGTTACTAAACTCATATATCAGTGCTAAGACGTTTTTCGATTCCTTGGGATTTTCTACACAGATATTCATATAATCAGTGAGTAGGAGTAAGTTTATTTCTTCCTTTCTAATCTCTATGCCTTTTATTTCTTTTTCTTATTGCACTAACTAGAATTTCTAGTATGATGTTGAGCAGACATGATGAGAGAGGAAACTCTTCCCTGGTTATCACTCTTAGTCAGAAATCTTTCATCAGTAAGATATTTGTTATAGATTTTTAGTAGGTATTTTTATCAGGTTGAGAAAGTTTCCTTGTATTTTTTTGTTGAGAATTTCTATCATTAATGAATGTTGAATTTTATCAAATATATTTCTACATCAGTTAATATGATCGTGGATTTTTTTCTTCTTTAGACATTAATATGATAGGTTACACTGGTTGATATTTGAATATTGAACCAGGGATTTCATTGCAGGAAATCATTGTATTCCAGGATTTAGTTCCACTTTTTCTTGGTGTATCAAAAGTTTTTCTTTTGTTATTTCAATTTGGCAATATTATGTTGAGAATTTTTGTATCTGTAGCCATGAAGGTTATTGAATATAGTTTTCTGTTTATGTACTACTGTCTTTGTCTAGTTTGGGTGCCAGTGTAATGCTAGTCTCATAAACAAGTTGGAGACAATTATCTCTCGTTTAGGGCTTCCCAGTGGCTCTAGTGGTAAAAGAATCCACCTGCCAGTGGAGGAGACCTAAGAGACCCAGGTTCAGTCCCTGGGTTGGAAAGATCCCCAGGAGAAAGAAATGGCACCCCATTCCAGTATTCTTGTCTGGAAAGTTCTATGGGCAGAGGAGCCTGGTGGGCTGTAGTCCATGGGATTGCAGGGAGTCGGACATGACTGAGCATGCCTGTGTGCGTGTACATGCGCGTGCACACACACACACACACACACACATACACACACACCTACCTCTATTTTTTCCAGTAAATTGTATATAATTGGTGATATTTTTTCTTTAAATGTTTGGTAGATTCACAAAATCTGTGAATTCATCTGCAATCAGATATTGCCTTTACGGAAGTGTATTAACTATAAATTCAGCTTATTTAACAGTTACAGAAAATAGAAATAAGTAGTTTTGGGTAGCTTGTTGTTTTGAGAAATTGTTCCATTTCATCAAAGTTGTTGAATTTATGTGCATAGTATTGTTTATAATTTTCCCTTTTGTAACTTAATACCTCAGGGTGACTTTAGTGATATGCCATTTCTTTTCAGATTCAGCAGTTAGCATCTTTTCTTCTTTAGTTCTGTCAATTTTATTGATTGTTTAAAAGAACCAATTTTGGATTAATTGCTTGTCCCTGTTGGTTTTTAGATTTAAATGTCATTGATTTCTTCTTACTTTTAGAGTTTCTGCACATTCTGTTTGCTTTAGGTATATTGCACTGATTTTTCTACTTTATTCAGGTGAAAGCTTAGATTATTGATCTGAGATTTTTTTGTAATATATGTATTTGAGGACTATAAATTTCTCTCTTAAGAGCTGCTTAGCTGCATATAACAAATTTTGATGGGTTGCGTTTTTCTTTTCATTGTTTAAAATATTTTCCAATTTCCCTTGAGATTTTCTCTTTGACTAGTGAATTATGTAAAAGTCTATTGTGTAACATGGCTTTGTTGTCTTTCTTTACTAATTCTGGTTTAATTGCATTATGATCTGAGGACATAATTGGTATGATTTAAATTATTTAAAATGCCTTCAGTTTTGTGAAGGAGTGAGCGTATTGTCTGTCATTGTGACTATTCCCTGTGGATAAAGTGTTCTGTTGATGTCAGGTAGATCCAGTTGATTGATGGTTTTGTTCAGATTTTCTATACCCTTGCTGATTTTCTGTCTACTTGTTCTTTCAGGTACTGAGAGAGAAGTTTAGAGCCCTGCAATTATACTTATGGCTGTTTCTATTTCTCTTTTCAGTTTTGTCAGTTTTTTCTTCTAAGTATTTTGAAGTCTTATTATTAAATCCACATTCATTTAGGACTATTCCACCTTCTTTCTGAATTTATCCTTTGATCATTGTATAATATCTCTTTTTATCTGGGACAGTTTTCTTTGGTCTGAAGTCTACTTTGCCTGATATTGATAAAGCTTCTTGAAATTGATCTTGATTAAATATTTTACGATCTGTAATTTTCCATCCTTTTATCTTTAACCTACCTGTATCATTATATTTGCAGTGAGTTTCTTTAACACAGCAAACAGGTTTTATTGATTGTAACAATTTCTATTAACTGCTACATTTATATAATCTATATTTAATATAATTATTGATCTGTTTGAGTTTTGGTCTCCAGTTTTATTATTTGTTTGCTTTTTCCCATTGTGTTTTTTGTTCTTCTGTTCCCCTTTCCTTGTTTCAGTTATTTGAATTTTTAAGATTCTATTTTAATTTAATTTGTATGATTTTAACATCTTTTCATAGAGTTTTTAAGTGGTGGCTCAAGTAATTACAATATACATATTTTAAGCAATCCGTTTTGGAATTCAAATGCAATTCAAAATCCCTGCTACCAAATAGCTCACTGATTCTCTCCTTTATGGTATAGTTTTCTTATGTATTTCATCTACATACTTTAAATACCCCATCAGCCAATATAATATTTTTAAAGTGGAGCTTCAAGTCTATATTAAAGAACTCAAGAGGAAAAGGATACTCTATTATATGTATACAAATCATGACTATTTCTGTTGTGCTTCCTTCATTTCTGATGTTCCAACATTTTTCTGGTATCATTTTCTTTCAATCCAAACATTTTCTTTTAATTTTTAGGGAGTCTTTCTGGTTGTGAATTCCATTACTTATTCTTCATCTGAGAATATGTTTATTTCATCTTTATACCTGAAGGATATTTTTAACGGATATAGAATTCTATCAGTAGTTTAGCATCCTTTTCTTGCAGCACTTTGAAAATCTTGTTTCCCCTTCTTCTCCAGTAGTTCCTGATGAGAAATCTATAGTCACTTGAATTACTATTCCCCTGTTCAGCGTATCACTTTTCATCTGGCTGCTTTCAGCAATTTTCCTCTGTCCTTAGGTTTCAACAATTTGATTTTGTTGTGTCTGGCCAGGGGTTTCTTTAGGTTTGTCCTTGTTAGTTCTCTGAGCTTCTTAAATCTATAGGTCTGAAGTTTTGCTCAGTTTAAGAAGCTTTCAGTCATCATTTCTTTAATTTTTTTTTTTCTTTTTAGGGGCTCTGCACTCTTTCTCCTTCTGGAACTCTGATGACATGAGTAGTATACTTTTGATACTGTCTGAAGTCACTGAAATTCTCCTTTTGTCAATTTTTCTTCTCCCTCTTCAGATTGGGTCATCTGTTGCTCTGTCTTCAAATTTACTGACTTATTCTCTCTCATCCCTAATCCGCTATTGAGTCCATTCCATGAATTTTTGCTTCCAATTACTGTATATTTAATTTCTAACATTTCCATCACTGATTGGAGCATTTTCACAATAGCTTATTTAAAATGTTTGTCAGATAATTCTGACAGCTACCAACTCAGCTGGTAGTCTTTTGACCATCCTCTTCCAGGAAAATTGAGATTTTTTTTTGTGGTTCTTCATGTGTCACATACATTTGGATTGCATCCTGGACATTTTGGATATTGCAAGACTCTGAGTCTTGTTAATAAGCTATGAAAAATCTTGACTTTTCATGTTAAGCAGGTAGGTTCACACTGTAAATTCCAGCCTGCCTTCTCTGGGCTGTGGTTTTCAAAGCCTTTGCTGTCCTCTTTGCCTAAGCCACATGTTACACAGTCTGTAACCTGGGCAGGGGTCTATTCAGTAATTCCTCAGAGCCTTTGGTGTACTGATTAGGGCAGATCAGATCAATACTCGCCCAGCCCAGAGTTGAAGAAAGGGGAGTCCAAGAGTTCATAAACAACCTCATGGGATTGTTTTCTGAAGTCCTTCCTGTTTTATAATCTTCCAGGTACTTTTTTGTTCCCTGGTACTCCATTTTCTGTCCTCCAGCCATAATGTGCTGCTATACTCCTAGCCCTGTCCTGCTCCCCTGCTCACGAAGGGTTCATGTGTGTTTTATATTGTCTCTCCTTCACATTGCAACATCATTTTGGTACAGCCAACCCAATCCTTCTTGGTTCTCTTCCAAACCGTAGCTCAGTGCTGGCCAAATGGGGCTACATGTACCAACAGAGACAATCCAGGACCAGCAGGCGTGGTCCTGAGCCCGTGTGCCTCCACACACACCCCAGAGGAGACATTCCAGCCTGGGGCCCATGACACCAGTGACCAGACTTGACCTGTTAGGAGCCAGGGAGCAAAGGCCAGCCCTCTTGGGATGAGTGCTCACACCATTCTCCCACACAGCCTTTGACTGGAATCTGGAGCAGGGAAGGCTGGCCTCCTTAGGGGATCAAGATTCGCTGGAGATGGGGAAGGACAGCAGCATCTGACAGGAATCAGAGCCATGTCATCTACTGAGCACACACGTGTTACCATATGATCTGTATCGAGCAGGGCTATGAAGCTGTCATTATCATCACCAATGTCAGAAAACTGAGATTCAGGAAGTTAAATCAATTCTCAGCATCCCTCAGCCCAGAAGGGACAGAGCCAGGATCTGAACTTGAACCTGACTGCCAGTCTGAACCCACACTCTTACCAAATCAGAACCTCATGACGCACAGTCATGCAGGTGATGCAAATCGGGCATGAAGAGCAAGAATCACAGCTTATCCTGAAATCTGCGATGAAAATCATCAACTTTGTTCTTTAACCTTTATAAAGCAATAACTTACATTTTCTCNAAAAACTATAAAAGAAAGATGAAATAATAAAACCATTATATCAAGGTGAAACGTTGTGGAAACAGCATGTTGCATATACATTTTGGATAATTTGAATAAAATTGGCTGCGTTTCATTTCAAAATTTAAAGATGAGGGCCCTTTCTCAGGTCTGGGGGTCCAGGCCACTCATCCCGTCTCGCAGACTGTCTGGCAAGGGGAAGACTGAGGTCGCAGGGCCTTCCGAGCGGAGTCCCCTCCTCACAGAAGACACTGAGCTTTCTCTCAGGCCTTCCAGGTGCTGCTTTTGGACGCTTTCCAGGCCAGGGTGAAGGTGCTCGTCAACAAAAGGACAAATGTGGAGGAGGTCCATAGCCTAGCAGGGAGTGTTACAGAGGTATGGGGGGTCTCACCTCTGAAAGCTTGCTCTCCCATAAGTGGGCTCTGGTCCCAGCGTGGTGTCTGAGGGGCTGTGCCGTGGGCTCCTCCAGCTCCCCTTGCTGGCTCCCTGCTCGCAGCAGTGTGGTCCCTGCCTCCACAGTCTTCATGTGACCAGGGCTGCACATTGACCCATTCAGTTCTCACAACCACTGCACAAGCAGAAGCACGGCACATGTGAGTGGCTCCCACTGGCGGGGTAACCTCTGTGCTGCATGTCAGGCCCTCACCCACTGGGAGAGAACCCGAGTGCTCTACAGACTCTGAGGCTTTAAGTATTGCTGCCAACATGTCCCATGAGCCATCCTCCCTAGTGCGTGCTGGTGGGCGAAACCATGCTTCCTGCTCCTCCCACTGGCCTGAAGTCCAGTGGTCCTCCATGCCCGGGGCTGAGGGTCCATTCAGTGATGCTGCCTGTTGCTTGCAGGTTTGAAGGACCCAAAGATGAAGTGGCCTTGCCTTGGGCCCTCACCACCTTGTAGGGGAGACAGGCAACCCCCCCAAGCCACATTCTGTCCAAGGCAGTATATGCCCCAGACAGGCACAAGCTCCATTCAGCAGGAGAGTGATTATTCTAGTTGGAAAGAATGGACACATGGAGCTGAGCAAAAGCACTGTGCCAGTGCAGGGGTGTGGCTGGCGAGCTGCTGGTGCGGCCCCATGGCGGCGCTGGGCGTGGGCACTGCCACGCCCTCACCGTGTGGCGCGAGGGGCACCACGTGCCCGCCCAGCCTGCCCCCTTCTCTGTTGTGCAGTAACGCCCACCTCCCTGAGAGTGAACGCCTTCGCCTCCCCTTGTGCACCCTCATCACCCCCACCCCATCCTCTGCCCTTTCTCTTCCACCCACTTTCCCATTGGTCTCTTTCTAACTGGACATGTATAAGGACCTCACCATTTAGTTGTGAAGTGACCACCAAGGGATAGTCCCTCCACACACTGACGTTCTCAGTCACCCCTGGAAATGGTACCACCTGTCCCAGAACCAGGCCTGTCCCCTGATCCATACATGTTCCTTCAAAGATAAACCTAAAGGCCTCAATTGGCCCCCTTCCTGGCCACCCATTGTCTCCCTGAAAGGATCTGCTGTGGGCAGGAGCAACAGAGCGGACAGTGTCCAAGGAGCCATCACCAGAGGAAGTCTACCCCACGGTTCTGCGGGGTACTGTCCTGCCTTCTGGCCTGACATCAGAGACTGCCTGCCCCTTTCCACAAATACCAGATCCTAGCAATTCCACCACTGTTACCTGGTAGTTGGGGACGGTGGTGAAAAACTGAAAAAACATTAGGAATCTGCTTGGGGAACAGGCTTATCCTCTCTTCTCAGCCTTTATGAGGCCAAGAAAGTGGAAGCAACCACATGTATTAGCACCCAAAAGAAGATGACTGAATAGCATTGGGCTACAAGGGTGGTTGCTGCTCTGATTCCGTAACAGGGAGTCCTGAGGTAGGTGGTCCAGGGCTGATGCATTAGCCCTAGACATCCTCAGGGACTCAGGCCCCAGCCTCTTCCTGTTCCACCATCCTGATCATTTGATTTCAGCCTCATGGTTATAGAATAGATGCTGTAGCACCAGGCATCACATCCACAATCCAGGCTGGGCCAAATGGCTCTTTTCTTGAAACTTAGTCTTTTTATTTTAGAAGAACACCTTTCTCCAATACCTGTGCTGGCATCTTACAAACAAAGGCTGAGCTCCACACTTGCGGTTGCCCAGCTGCAGAGCAACCTGAGAAATGAGTGCATCAGAGGAAGAAGGGGATGAGGTAGTAAGTGGGGGTTCACTGAGCCAGCTCTGAACCAGGGAGAGAATGTGATGTTTCCAGACAGTTGCATCTGCACTCTCTTTATTTCACCAGCAATGACCACTTATCTAGGGAAGGGCAAAAGTGCAAAAAAAAAAAAAAAAGGGTTCTTCACCAACTCAGGCCCTCATCTGGAAATAAACCACATAGGCTGTTAGGCTCTCAGTCCCCTAGATTGCGTGAAGCTGTCGGTGCTGTGCTCCTTAGAAGAAAATCCAGGTTATTAAGTTCAGAAAGAAAAGCAGCCCTCCTCACAGGCCAGGCACTGCCTGTGGATGTCAGGTTTGGGGCTGACCAGTGAGGGTGGCACAAGCGCCAGGCATCCCCCCATGGCTGTGCCCCCATAGGAGAAGGGGCAGGGATGGGCTGAGTGGTCCCACTAAGAGCCAGAGCCAGAGCCAGGCTTGGCTCCCACCGACTGACTTGATGGCACATTCCTATGCCTCCGACATCTACATGCCACCAGGTAGTTTATGCTCAGAGGTTTTCTCTCCTAGAGCCCTGGGTTTATGCCAGGACAACCTCCCCAAAGCAGTCAGGAGCCTTCTGATCCTGCTGAAGTGGGACCTCGGCCTGGTGAGGGGCTTCTCACTCCCTCCTTCCAGAAGGTCTCCAGCCCTGTACCTTTAGGCTGGGTTGCACTCTGCCCCCCACCCCAGGAGCTGCCCAGGAAGCTCTTTACAGACTCTGATGTCACCACTCCTGTAGCATCCTTGCCTTTGAGGACCAAGGATGCTCAGTGAGAGGACAGGTGGTGAGGAAACCATCCTCCTCCTTCCTGCCCTTCCCTGCCAAGCCTCCTTCCATTCACAGGGCTCCCTGGTGATGGTTAGAACCCCTTCGGCTTTGGCTGCAGGTCACCAAAACCCAACTCTAGGTGGCTCAGGCAGTTAGGCTGGTTCTCACACACACTCAACAATGTGGGGCAGGCAGGCACCCTGGGGCAGATGGGACATTCAGGAATGTCGGAGATGACTGGGTCACTCAGCCTCACCTGCAGCCTCCTCACCTTTTGTTCCAGAGAAGCACCTGCTGCCACCACCACCCCCCCCCAGCAGCAAGCAGGTCCTGTTTGATCCCAAACTCCCATGTCTAAAAGGATTACATGATCTGGGACAGGAAGTACACACAAAGATCCTAGTGCGTCTTGTCCTGGAAGAAACAAGGGGTGGTGTCTGGAGGGCTCCTGGGCTGCTGGAGGAGGCTCCCACAGGCGAGGTGGACAGTGAGGACCATCACTGGGAGGAGTGCTGCCACGAGGAAGTTACTTCAGTCCATGGCCTCATAATGACACTCAGGGAAAGTTTTCCTCATCAGTTCTGCAGGAAGCTCGGGGCCACACGTGGCCTTGGAGACTGGTAAATAGCAGGAACACGTCAGACCAGATCCTGCATTCCCTCGGTGAATTGGTGACGGGTCCTTTGAGTTAAGGCACCCTGGCTTGCCATGAAGGGAGAGGCAGTCTCGGTAAGGTCTGTGTTCATGTGCTGAAGTCCTGTCCCCCAGGCCTCAGATTGTGACTGTATTTGGAGATGGGGTCTGCAGAGGGGTGATTAAGGAAAAATGAGGTGATTAAGGTAGACCCTCATCCACTGTGACTGCTGGTCTTACCAGAAGAGTAGGGCAGGGACACCCACGCAGAGGAAATCGCAAGAGGACACAGAGAAGGGAGTCGCCTGCCAGCCAAGGACAGAGGCCTCAGACAGAAAGGACTCTGCTGACACCCTGTGCTTGGACTTCCGGGCTCCAGACTTAATAAATAGCTGCTGTTTAAGCCCCTCACTCTGTCTTTCGTCGCCACCCAAGCAAACCAACACAGGCAGAAAGAATACCTGGCTACTCAAGCCCTTGGGAGTGAATGAGAAACTGCTACGTTTCTTGTTAGTCTGGCTCAGCTCATCATTATCACCTTCTTGACCAGCAGATGCTACGTTCAGATCCATCAGTGGCCTGGTCAGTGTCTGTGAGCTCTCTGCCCTCAGCAGCTCATGTGTGGGGATCCTGGGACCCACTGTAGCTGGTGGTAAAATTTTTTTACAAAGTAATATTCTGCAAGCTCTGTAGCTCCACACCCCAGCAGATGTTTGGAACATGGCTAGTCTTATAACTCTGCTCCAGGGGAAGGGGTGATCCCACTGGGGAGGTTCAGCAGAACAAAGAGCAGGACCACTGGATGTATGATCAAGGGCCTGGCGAGCCTGCCGTGGCTACAAGGTGCTCCGAGAGCTGGGGCTGGAACTGGGGACAGACAGCTGGCCCTAGGTCGGGGGACAGGCTGAGGGTGAGCTCCAGCTCTCTTGTGTATACCTGGGCAGCTTGAGCCACGGGGACGTTCATTCAACAAGTGTTTACTATGGCAGCACGCTCGTGACAGTGACAGTCCTGGAGAGCCCACACCTCACACGGTGAGAGCTTGAGGTGGAACTCCTTCCTTCCAGGGGTCCGCAAGGCTGCAGGCATGGGTCTGAGCAAGGCAGAGCCTCTCCAGGTGACCTGGGCTCCAGAGACAGAATAACCCCACACCACAGGTCACGAACTCTGTTTTCAATCTGTATTTTATGCACAGCTCACAGTTAAATGCCAATCTATGTTTTATGATTTCCCAAACCAGATACAATGCGACATTTCATTTCCAATCTATTTGACAACAAACTGCTTTTTCTTATAGGATTGATTTATCATAAACAGCACTCATTTCCTATTAAGTAGAAATTGGTCTTAACAGGCTATGAATATTATTAAATGTTCCATTTAAATGGATTTTATAATATAATTTTGTTAATATAGCAGCCTAAAATGATAAATTAACCTTTTTCTAATCAAACTGGCCCATCTGTGAACCTGTTTAAATGCAATAATAGAGGAATCACATACCACCCCACCTGTTACTGGACATTATAAGAATCAGATAAGTTCACGGTAGCAAGAAGGCTTTAGAAACTCCTAGCATTCCCTTTGCAGTCAGACTTCTTCCTGTTCAGCCACTTTCTAGGTTTGTGGTTTGCCACTGAAAGACACACTCAGGAAGGGTGTGGAAGGCCAGCTTGCCTCTCCACATGGTCTGCAGGCAGCCTCGCTGGACCACTGGCCACATACCACTGCTACTCCTGCCATAGCCTTGAGTGTGGCTCTCAAAGGTGTGGGCCACACCAGGGCCTGGGGACCAGACGAGGGTGCCATCCTTAACATTATTGGGTTTTGACCCACAAACATCTCAAACAGCCCCCACGTAGCCAGGAGCAGTGGGTGGAACTTCAAGGCTGTGAGTTCTGTCCTGGGCTTGCAGGGGGACGTGAGTTCAGAGAGCTGGGTTTTGCTGATCAAACACCCAAGAGTCCAGTTGTCCACGGACACCTGCACCACCTCAGGGAACATCAGCTCTAAAGGCCGAGGCTTAGTTCCAAAGGGATGCCAGCTATGCTCAACTACACGGAAAGAACTGGCCACGGGTCAGTAGGATCCTGGGGCCTGGAGAGATGAGGGGGCAGGAGACATAGACACAGGCTCCTTCAAACCTCCCCAGGTGTCTGAGCTGCAGAAAGCGCATCCTCCAGCCACCATCTCCCCGACTGCTGAGTCAGCCCAGCCCCCATCTCCATATGAAGTGCTGTCTCTCCCCTCAGGCTCCCCCAGGCTACCTGTGGACCTGCAGGCTTCTGATGGGTGGTGCTGGGGCAGGACATGGCCTTCATCAGTCCTCCTACAGGAGAGGAAGGATACAAAGCCCCAGGTACCTGTACTGCCCCCTGGACGTGGGGAAGGAACCTCTTAGTCAACCAGCGTGACAGCCTGTTTCTGCTCTCCAAGAAGCACTCCCCATCACTGTTCCCCAGGGTTGCGTCTAATGCATGAGAGAACCTGTGTCCAGAAAAAATGGAGAGCTTCCTGAAAACCCAAGTCCAGTTACAGAATTGTCTCTCAGGACATTTTTCTGGGTAAAGGGTCTATGGGAAAAAACGCATCCTGATCAACGCCCAGTGGGCTGCCTGGAGCATGAGGCCACGGGCAGCTCATCAAGCAAGAACTCGCCACATCCCTGGCATCCATGGGGGGGAAAGAGCTGCCGTTGCTGTGCACCTTGAGGTGTCGAGAAGCAAATCCTCATAAAGCAAGTCTGATTTTTCTGAAAGTCACAAGGATGCCTTACCCAGCCAGGGAATTCTGCATCAGGGCCACCAGAGGTGGTTCTTGAGCACTGATGGGCCAGAGCCAAGGCCACGGTGGGACCAGGTGCAGGGAAAGGAGGAGGATGACAAGGACCACCTTGCAAAGGCTCCTGTTCTTCACTGCAGGGCTTCCCAGGAGGCACAGTGGTAAAGAATCCACTTGCCAACGCAAGGGACTCAAGAGACACAGGTTCAGTTCTTCATTGACCAGATTTCTACATGTCCTGTCTTCCTTATCTTTGTGTCTCCAGCACCAAGACACAGAGGCGGGGGAGCAATTAATAAATGTTGAATGAGTGAATAAACAGGATTAGATGCTCACAGTCTACTAATTTCACATAATTTTTAAAAGGAGGGGGAGGCAGGGCAACAGCAGTAGTAAAAGGAAGAGTACACGTTGTGGAGTAGGGCTGACCTGTGGCCTGGGCAAGTCACACGCCAGCGTTCACTTCCTCCTCTGTGAAACGAGCAAGGACCCTGTAGCTGATGTAAGACCTGTAAATAACGAATGTAGAGCTCCTGACACAGTGCCTGGTATTGACGCAGGGTTAGACACAGAGATCCATGGAACAGAACAGGGAACTCAGAAATAACCCCACACAAATATACTGAGATGATTTTTGACAGA
This sequence comes from Neotragus moschatus, assembly GCA_006410615.1. Taxonomy (NCBI): domain Eukaryota; kingdom Metazoa; phylum Chordata; class Mammalia; order Artiodactyla; family Bovidae; genus Neotragus; species Neotragus moschatus. The sequence continues at coordinate 574,998 of SJYA01002789.1, forward strand.
GAAGCAAATGAATTCAATGGAGGATGGATAGTCTTTTCAGACAGATGGTGATGACGCTATTGGAAATCCATAAGAAAGAAAAGGAGCCTAAACTCAAACCTCATTTATACAAAAATTAACTCAAAGTTGACCATATAATAAAACAGAAATGTACAACTAGGGACCTAGAGGTAGGTAAAGAGTTCTTATATATTGTCCTATTTGTTCTGTGTCTCTGGAGATCTGTGACTAATAGAACCACTAATCTGTTCTCTGTCTCTAGAATTTTGTGATTTCAAGCATGCTGCAAAATGGGAATCACACAGAATGCAGTCATTTCAGATTGGCCATCATCCAAAAGAGAAAAGTTGGATTTCTACTGT
>SJYA01002789.1:575686-593358 GCA_006410615.1 Neotragus moschatus
TCTACTGTGAAAGATGGTGGGAAGAGGTGCGGGGGTGGGGGGGGGGGAGGCAGGAAGGAAGGAGGAAGAGAGGAAGGCAGGGAGGGAGGAAAGACAGAAAAGCACGTTACAGACTGAGAGAGAATACCTGCAAACCGCGCATCAACATAGGATTCATACCTAAAATATACAAAGAACTCTCAAAACTCAGTAGCAAAAAGAAAACCCTCCAAACCATCTGAACAAAAATTGGGAAAAGATATAGACAGACATTTTACCAAAGAGAAGATACAGAAGACAAATAAGCCCATGAAAAGTTGGTCAGTGTTAGAACCACAGGATATCACTGAACACCTACCAGAATGACTAAAATCTTAAAAACTGACACCACCAAATATTGGGGAGAAGGTGGAGTAATTGGATTGCACCTACACTGCTGGTGGGAAGGTAAAAATGGTTCAGCCACTCTGGAAAACAGTTTGGTGGCTTCTTGTAAAACTAAACATCTCTTCTCATGCTGCGGCTGCTGCTGAGTCACTTTAAGTCATGTCTGACTCTGTGCGACCCCATGGACTGCAGCCCACCAGGCTGCTCGGTCCATGGGATTCTCCAGGCAAGAGTACTAGAATGGGTGCCATGCCCTCCTCCAAGGGGCCTTCCTGACCCGGGGTGGAAGCCGGGTCTCCTGCATTGCAGGCAGCTGCTTTACCACGGAGCCATCAGGGAAGCCCTCACTTACCATATGACCCAGCATTTGTAGTCCCGAGCATTTACCCTAGAAAAAAGAAGTTATGTTCACCCAAAAGCCTGTACACAAAACTGCTTTATTTGTAATAGCCAAAAACTGGAAACAACCCAGATGCCTTTCCTGGGTGCACGAGTCAACATACTGTCTATATCACAGAATCACACTCAACAATAAAAATGAATGACTGTGATTCATACAGTTACTTGAGTGGACCTCAAGGGAATTATGCTGAAGGGGAAAAAAACCAATCCCTGAAGACTGCATTCTGTATGATTCTAGTTCTGTAACAGTCTTGAAATGACAAAATTATATAGAGATGGAAAACATATTAGTGGTTTTGTCAGTCAGGGATTTCCAGAGAAACAGAACCTATGGGATACATATAGATACATATAAAAGAGGAGATTTGTTATAGGAATCGGTTCACATAATTATGGTGCCCAAGAAGTCCTACTGTCTGCCATCTGCAAGCTGTAGGACCAGGAAAGCCTGTGGTGTAATTCAGTCTGGGTCCAGACACCCAAGAACCAGGAGCGCTGATGTCTGAGGGCAGGAGAATATCAATGTCCTGCTCAAACAAAGAGCCAGTTCCTCTTTCCTTGGCTATTTTGTGTTATTTGAGCCCTCCGTGGAATATGATGCCAGCCCATGTAGGTGAGGGCAGTTTTCTGTATCCAGTCTACCAATTTAAATGCTAATCTTTTCCAGGACTGCCCCCCAGACACACCCAGATGTTATGTTTACCAGCTCTCTGGCCATCCCTTGGTCCAGGCAAGTTGATACATAAAATTAACCATCATGGTGGTAGACAGGGATTAAGGACCAACAGGGTTATTTAGAAGCAGGTTGTTTAAATTCCAAAAGATATATGTTCAAGATCCTCCAAATGTCTTTCTTGGTTATGGGTTTTTATTTAGTTTTGGTTTGAGAACAAACTTTTTATGATTTCTCTCCTTTTAAACCTGTGAAGGTTGGCTAAGAATATGTTCTGTTTTGGTGAATATTCCATGGGATCTTGAAAAGAATGCGTGTTCTGCTGTTGTTGAGTTCCATAAATGTCCATTAATTCAAGGGCTCTGGTGATGTAATTCAGTCTTCTATATCTTGGCTGATTTTGTCTGCTTGTTTTGTTGGTTCCTAAAAGGGGCAGTCTCCAACCATAACTGCTGTGTCTTTCTCCTTTCATTTTTGTTAGTATTTGCTTCATGTAGGATTGTGATGGCTTCATGGAGAATTGACCGCTGAGTCACTATGTAATGTCCCTCTGTACGTAGCAGGACTTGCACTGGAGTCACTCCAGTTTTCTTTTTAGTGTCTTTTAGCCTATGCGTGTCTTTATATTTAAAATGGATTTCTTGCAGTCAGTATATACTTGAGTTTTGCTTTTTATCAATCTGATAGTGTCATCTGTTAATCAGTGTGTTTTGACCACTCCCATTTCATGCTAGCTCTCTTCTGTTTGTTCCGTCGGTCTTTATTCCTTTTTGCCTTTTACTGTCTTCTTTGTTTTTTGTTTAATTTTATTGGAGTATAATCACTTTACAATCTTGTGTTAGTTTCAGGTGCACAGCAAAGTGAATGAGAAAAAAAAATATATATATATATACCCTTTTTTAGATATTTTTCCATATAGGCCATTCCAGATTATTGAGTAGAGTTCCTTGTGCTATACAGTAGGTCCTTATTAGTTATCTCTTCTATATGTAGTAATGTTTATGTCAATCCCAATCTCCCAATTTATCACCCCAAATCCACTGACAGCCATAAATTTATTTTCTACAACTGTAACTGTTTTGTACGTAAGTTCATTTGTACCCTTTTTAATATTCCATATATAATTGATATCATATGATATTTGTCTTTCTCTGACTTCACTCAGTATGACAATCTATGAGTCCATCCATATTGCTATATATATTCTTCAACCAGTCCATTCTGAAGGAGATCAGCCCTGCGATTTCTTTGGAAGGAATGATGCTAAAGCTGAAGCTCCAGTACTTTGGCCACCTCATGCCAAGAGTTGACTCACTGGAAAAGACTCTGATGCTGGGAGGGATTGGGGGCAGGAAGAGAAGGGGACGACCGAGGATGAGATGGCTGGATGGCATCACCGACTCGATGGGCGTGAGTCTGAGTGAACTCTGAGAGTTGGTGATGGACAGGGAGGCCTGGGTGCTGCGATTCATGGGGTTGCAAAGAGTCGGACACGACTGAGCAACTGAACTTACCTGACTGACTGTTCCATCATATATATGTACCATATCTTTATCCATTCATCTGTCAGGACATTTAGATTGCTTCTGTGTCTTAGCTATTCTAAATAATGATGCTGTGAGCATTGAGATACATATATCTTTTCAAGTTATGGTTTTCTCCAGACTTATGCCTAGGAGTGGGATTGCTGGATCGTATGGCAGTTCTGTTTTTAGTTTTAAGGATCTTTTGCTATTCTGGATTAGCAAGGTGTTTTCATCCAGCACATTAAAGATGTCACTCCACTATCTTTTTACTTGTTTAATCATGAGAAGTCTGCTGTGATCCTTAGATTTATTTCTGTATATGTAATGTGTCTTTTTCCTTTGGCTGCCTTCAATATTTTCTCTTTGTCTTCTGTTTTAGCAGTTTGGATGTATTATGTATATCCAGATTTGTTGCTGTTTGTTTTGTCTGCTTGCTTTTTTCTTAGCCTCTTGGATCTGGTGGGGTTTGTCATTTGTTTTGGAAATATTTAGATAAGTAATGTCAGTCGTTATTTATTTAAATATCTCCTCTGTTTCCTTCTGTCTCTCCTTTCCTTCTGGGATTACACTTNGTGCTGCGATTCATGGGGTTGCAAAGAGTCGGACACGACTGAGCAACTGAACTTACCTGACTGACTGTTCCATCATATATATGTACCATATCTTTATCCATTCATCTGTCAGGACATTTAGATTGCTTCTGTGTCTTAGCTATTCTAAATAATGATGCTGTGAGCATTGAGATACATATATCTTTTCAAGTTATGGTTTTCTCCAGACTTATGCCTAGGAGTGGGATTGCTGGATCGTATGGCAGTTCTGTTTTTAGTTTTAAGGATCTTTTGCTATTCTGGATTAGCAAGGTGTTTTCATCCAGCACATTAAAGATGTCACTCCACTATCTTTTTACTTGTTTAATCATGAGAAGTCTGCTGTGATCCTTAGATTTATTTCTGTATATGTAATGTGTCTTTTTCCTTTGGCTGCCTTCAATATTTTCTCTTTGTCTTCTGTTTTAGCAGTTTGGATGTATTATGTATATCCAGATTTGTTGCTGTTTGTTTTGTCTGCTTGCTTTTTTCTTAGCCTCTTGGATCTGGTGGGGTTTGTCATTTGTTTTGGAAATATTTAGATAAGTAATGTCAGTCGTTATTTATTTAAATATCTCCTCTGTTTCCTTCTGTCTCTCCTTTCCTTCTGGGATTACACTTGCACAGATTTGGGGCTATCTGATACTGCCCCACCAATCTCGGATATGCTGTTCTGCAAACCCCAGCTCGTTTTTTCTGTTTCAATCTAGTAAACATCTATTGACCTGTCTTATTGTTCACAGACTCTTTCTTCAGGTGTGCAAAGTCTACTAATCAGCCTCTCAAAGTCATTCTTTATAATTGTGTGGTTTTTTTTATTTCTAGCATTTCAATTTGACTCTTTCTTACAGATTTTTTTCTCTCTGATGAAATTAATCATCAAATTCTGCAAGGTATCTCCTTTTTCTATTTAGAGTCTTCAACTTATTAATCAGTTATTTTAAATCGTGTCTTATAGTTTCAACATCTGTGTCCTGTCTGTCTTGTCCTTCACCTGGCTTCACCTGTCAGTGTACTAGTTTTCGCCCATCTTTCCTTATGCCAAAAATATTTTGTTGAAAACCAGCCATCTTGAGTAGAGCAATAAAGACTAAGGTTCATCATTTTGACTCCTTTTGTTTTGCTGCATGGAATTTGGATCAGACTAGATCCAAACCCAGCCTTCAGATTCTTCTAGTTATATCTTGTGTCTGTGGTGGGGCTGGTATTTCTCACTGTCTGCCCCATGCTTTATGCTGAGCCTCACTTTGGCGTGGGTCTCTCTCCATATCCTGGCCCCTTTTCTAGCAGTAGATTGCTACTCCTCCCCTGGGTGTGGGAGGGAGAGCTGAGAGGATACTGTTTCTTTGTTCTGATTAAGCCTCTTTCTCAGGCAGGCACTGTGTCCCTGGATCTGGGGGGAGAGCGTGACCTCCCCCAGCTGTTGTTCTGGGCTCAACACATATTCCTGCCCCTCCCCCAGAGAAAAAGAGACTTAGTCCCTACTTCCTGCTTCCTCCCCATGCTTTACTGGAGAAAGGCCCTAAGACCAGTGGTTTGTGCTGCCCTACTCTCTGCAGTTTCTTCCATAGTACAAAAGTCTTTGAAGGACACTTTGTTAGAATACTGGCCAGTCTTTTTCTGAGTACCAGCTCAGGTCCCACAGAGAGAGGGCTGTGTGTGCTGAAGGATTTCCCTTATGTCTGGCCCCCAGGGTCCTGTATTCTTTCCACCAGTCTACATCCTTCCTTTACCAGCTTGTTAACAGTTTTAGCTGAAAGCTTCTTAGTGGGGTCCAGCTGAAAGAAAAAAAAGTGAAAGTGAGGTCGCTCAGTCATGTCCAACTCTTTCCAACCCCATGGACTGTAGCCTATCAGCCTCCTCTGTCCACGGCATTCCAGGCAACAGTACTAGAGTAGGTTGCCACTTCCTTCTCCAGGGGATCTTCCAGGCCCAGGGATTGAACCTGGCTCTCCCGCATTGCAGGCAGACACTTTACTGTCTGAGCCACCAGGGAAGCTGGGGTCTAGCTTAGTCTGACCCAATTAAGCTCATGTCCATACCTCCTCAGACACCTGTCTTTCCTTCAATCTGGGGCTAGCCAGTTGCCTGTGACTTCAGGTTAAAGGAAAGTTGTGAATCTGCACTTTGTCTAGCTTGTTGTTGTTATACAAGTGGAACATCACTTCTTACATCCCTCAATGAAACCAGAAGTCTCCATTCTTTTTTGCAAAAATAAGTACTGAAAATTGGTTGCTCCGTTGGCTACCAACTTTGTCCAGGCTATTTTGAGATGCTGCCTATATGTTTCCAGGTTACCAGGGAATTCTCCATGTAAAAATAGTGGAGTACGTAGCTGTTCCCTCCTCCAGGAGATCTTCCTGACCCGGGGATCCAACCCAGGTCTCCTGCATTGCAGGCAGATTCTTTACCCTCTGAGCCACCAGGGAAACCCCCAAAGTATTAGTCACTCAATCGTGTCTGACTCTTTGAGAACCTGTGAACTGTAGCTCACCAGGTTCCTCTGTCCATGGAATTCTCCAGGCAAGAATACTGGAGTAGGTAGCCATTCCCTTCTGCAGGGGTTAAAAGATAGGAGCGTGCCTTTTCAAAGGGCCTTGGTGGGGAGGGAGTTCACAGGCTTATTTTGAAAGCATTTGCTGTTCCTGACACTTGCCACCAGAGGGCAGATCACCACATCAGTCTCCTCACTGGGTGAGGTCAGGCTTCCAACAGGGAAAAGTCAGGTTTGTCAAGTGAGAGGCAGAGGCAGCCAAGTACCTGAGTCTCACAGAGGGCCTGTTTTCGAGGCCTCCCTCTAGGCTGTACAGGTGGGGCTCCTAAGCCCTGCAGCCCTGACCCGAGGGCCACAGCTGTGCTCTCTGCACAGAAGATGCCTTCTGACATCCAGGCTGAGACTCTGCCAGGAGCCTGCTGCATGGTCAGGCTGTAGCACCTACAGGTGATTCCAACCTTCTGCTTTTCGTGTTTGGGGGAAGGTGGACGGTCAGGGTGGGGAGCCCAGGACATCCATCCCAGCCCAGCTACTGAGTAGAGGAATTCCCAGGGGCCCTTTGGTAGGGAAGCTGAGGAGGCTACAGAGCTATACTACTTTAATTGGTTTATCTGAAAATAAGCTAAAGTCATAGTGGTTTCAAGTGATAAGTTTGCTTCTCCTGCAAAGAAAGCCGAAAACAGATGTTCCTGATGACCAGGCAGGTCCCCTCCAAGTGGGGAATCAGGAACCCAGTCCCGATGTAGGGCCTCCATCATCAGAAGGCTAGAGGGTGGGAAGGGTGTTGGGAGCAGGCCCGCCCACCTCTCACCACACTGCCCAGGGCTTCACACAGTGCTTATGCTCATGCCCCACAGATATAAGCAAGCTTGTGTTCTTTCCTAATGCTAGGGTGGGGGCTGGGAAATATAGCTGGGCCTGGGCAGGTGCCCCCAAGGCACCTCTTCCTCCCTGGGAAGGTGGACAGCCAGACCCCAAATTGTCCACATTGTACCTACAGAAATTACTTCTAACAGATTATTATTCTAGAACAATGTTTGCCAGATTTGCTTGATTTTAGACCCATGGAGGGAGAAGGCAATGGCAACCCACTCCAGTACTCTTGCCTGGAGAATCCCAGGGATGGGGGAGCCTGGTGGGATGCCATCTATGGGGTCACACAGAGTTGGACACGACTGAAGCGACTTAGCAGCAGATGCAGCAGCAGCAGACCCATGGAGAATGCTTATTTAAAGGAGAATCCTTGGGTCTGTTTCCTGGACACTCTGGTTTGGCCATCTGCATGGGGGCGTGGAGTAGGTGCCTTTACCAAGCTCTCCCTCCAGGAAGCCATCCTGCCCTGTCTACAGAGGGAGCCTCTACCCACTGCCCTGACCCAGGGGTGGGAAGCCAGGCCAACCTTCTCTCTGTTGTCATAGTGACTCTTGGGACTATGGGACCAGCTCCTGGATATGACTCAAGGGAGGCTGGTCCTGAGCCAGCCCTGCAGCCCCCACCCCCACCATTGTGACTACTCCACAGCTCAGCCCTGGTAGGGATGGCTGTGAGTCATAGACACACCAGACAAGACCAAACAGTCTGTGGCCAAGGTAGACCAAGCTGCCCCTGACCTCCCAAACCAGAGCACAGTGCTGCCCAGCCCCATCCAGGTGCAAAGGAAAATCTGGAGCAAACCTGTGTTTCGCTTAAACGGGGGCTAGGGGGTGGGGTGGAAGACTATGTGTGTGTCTTTATTAACACTAGAGGGCAGCACTGAGTCAGTATTTCCTGTTTCTTACTACAAAATCAACTATTAAACGGGTATTCAGTCTTAGGTTTTATGTATTTGTTATTTATTGATTTGCCTTTCTTTTTTTTGCCACGACACCTTTGTCATGAATCTTGGGGAAATGACACCAGATTTGTGGCCCGCACCTGGGGGGCTGCTGCTGCTGCTGCTAAGTCACTTCAGTCATGTCCGATTCTGTGCGACCCCATAGATGGCAGCCCACCAGGCTCCCCCGTCCCTAGGATTCTCCAGGCAAGAACACTGGAGTGGGTTGCCATTTCCTTCTCCAATGCATGAAAGTGAAAAGTGAAAGTGAAGTCGCTCAGTCGTGTCTGACTCTTAGCAACCCCATGGACTGCAGCCCACCAGGCTTCTCTGTCCATGGGATTTTCCAGGCAAGAGTACTGGAGTGGGGTGCCATTGCCTTCTCTGACCTGGGGGGCAGGGGAAGGGAATGCACGGAGGAATAAGGCAGAGTAAACCCCAGGCAGGAGCAGGGCCCCTGCGCCCTAGAGTGGCGACTGGGGGCTCAGTGTCCTCAAAGATGGAGCTTTCTGTGCCAAAGGGAAGCAGCATTTGGGAGGCCCCGTGTGCTCAATCAGGGTCAGGCAACATCTGCCCACCAGCACAGGAGTTGGGCAGAGGCACTCCAAGGCCAGAGCCAGCAAGGAAAACCCTGAATCAGAGAGGGCCCCGCCCAGCTGTCAGCTTCTAAGCCACTTCCCCATCTAGAAGGCAGTCCAGCCTCACCTGCCTCCTAAGCCAGTGGGACAGCGGAGGTGAGACCTCCCTGTGGAGGCCCCAAGGCCCCAGCAGGTCTGAGTGTCACACCTGAAGGTGCACTGGTCCCTGCACCCACATATACCACCCCCAGCGTTTGGGCAGGCCAGCAGGTCCTGCCTCCACCCCGACCCTTCTGAAGTGGGCCCAGGTCCCTGGGGGCTGAGGCATGTTTTGATGAGTCAGTCCCTCTGTGCAGTGAGGGGCCTGTCTCTCCTCACTGCCTTGTTGTTCAGCCACTCAGTTGTGTCCTACTCTGGGACCCCATGAACTGCAGCACGCCAGGCTTCCCTGTCCTTCACTATCTCCCAGAGTTTGCTCAAACTCATGAGCCAATCATGCCATCCAACCATCACATCCTCTGTTGCCCCTTCTCCTCCTGCCTTCAGTCTTTCCCAGCATCAGGGTCTTTTCCAATGAATTGGCTCTTCGCATCAGGTGGCCAGAGTATTGAAGCTTCAGCCTCGGCATCAGTTCTTCCAGTGAATACTCGAGGTTGATTTTCTTTAGGATTGACTGGTTTGATTTCCTTGCTGTCCGAGACTCTCAAGAGCCTTCTCCAGCGCCACAGTTCAGAGCATCAGTTCTTCAGCGTTCATCCTTATGGCCCAACCCTCGTATCTGTACATGACTGCTGGAAAAACCATAGCTTTGACTATACACACCTCTGTCAGCAAAGTGATGTATCCACTTTTTAATACTCCGTCTAGGTTTGTCATAGCTTTCCTTCCAAGGAGCAAGGGCCTTTTAATTTCATGGCTGCAGTTACCATCTGCAGTGAAGATTTTTGAGCCCAAGAAGATAAAGTCAGCCAGTTTCCACAGCGCCACCTTGTCCACCTACATGTTCCCTCCTCAGAAGGCTTGGAGGTCTGCTCCAGAACAGCTTGCCAAAGCTCCCTCAGGCTGCTGTTCACCCTCAGGGCGCTCCTACCACCTGACAACAGAAGCTGTATGTCAGCTGCTCATCCCGCCCTCAGTATAGGATGTGAGCTCCCGTGGCCAAGGCGACTGTTTGCGTGGGTCCCACACAGATAGACCTGCCCAATGAGCTCATGAAATGAGCAGACGGCAGGCAGCCCTCACTCCCCTTTCCTGGGCAGAGCTGGGTGGGCCTGGCCTCAAGCCTTCTCCCCACTGACCTTGCTCAGTGCACTGTCTGGCCTGGGTCTGGTCCGTAGAAAGGGCAAAAGCAGTAATAGCTTCTTTTTGTCTGCTGCCCCAGGAGGGCACCTGCCTTTTGATCCATGTCTCCAAACTGCTGTTTGGCATCCACAATATAGACATTTTCTAAACTGTTAGTGGTGGTTTTGAAACCTCTGGCCTTAAGGCTCCTGCCCACATAGAGGTCCTGTGTACACCTCCATTTGGTTTCCTTAATCACTGCAACACTTGGACTCAGTGGACTCTTCCTGTGCTTCCTAGGGGTCACGGGGGCTTCAAGCCTCCGCTCCCACCCTGGGCCACCTGGCACAGGTCTCTCTCTTTTGTGTTCCAGCCGTGATCCCCCTGACGGATTCAGAGCACAAGTTGTTGCCTCTGCACTTTGCCGTGGACCCTGGGAAGGACTGGGAGTGGGGGAAAGACGACAATGATAACGCCCGGCTGGCCCAGTAAGACCCTGCCCTGTGCCCCTCCCTCCCCACCAGTGCCACTCGGGGTGGACTGTTGCTGTGTTTCCGGGGAGGGTGAGGTGCCCCTGCTCCTAGTAGCTGACTGGCAGGCTGCCCTGGCGGTGGGAGGGGTGCATGCGGGCGGGCTGAGGCGCATCTCACTTGCTGATCCTCTCTCGCTAGCCTGATCCTGTCACTAGAAGCCAAGTTGAACCTTCTACACAGCTACATGAATGTGACGTGGATCCGGATCCCCTCCGAGACCAGGGTGAGCTTGGCGCGAGCTAGGACAGACCAGGAGGCACTCTCAGTTTGGGGTGGGCAGGCAGGGTACGCCCTCCCCAACGCGGGGCCCCCTAGTGCTGGGTTTCATCCTGCCTACATTCTGCGAAGCCCCGGCTTCAGCTGAAACACGTGTCTGTGTGCCCATGTGCTTGCGGGTCTGGGCATAGGCGTGGGCTCCGACTAGGGGAGTTTTTCTCCCCCTATTTCCCCCAGGAGAGGCATGAACACACCCTCAAAATAAACCGTAGGCAGGTCACAACACAAAACTCTCTCTGCAAAGATGGGAACATGATGCGCTGCCATAGAGCAGAATTAATTATAAGCCTGTGTGTTGGTCCTTGAAAAGGCAGAGAACCAAGGCGCGATTCCTTGGCACTTCCTCTTCTTCTCTCCCCACTGGGAAGGTAGAGCTGTGAGAAAGGGGGCTGGTGCCCCACTTGTCCCCGCTGCCTCTGGTAAGACCATGCTGGCCCTCCCTCCAGATGTTAAGAATGATTCGCTTTAAGTATCTGGCTGATGTTTCTTTGCCCTCACTTTCCTGTAGTGAAATCTCAGGAAACGGGACTTTTTTAAAAAACTTACAAATAATTGCCCCCCCCACATCAGTTTAATTAACCATAAAGTGGAGCCCATAACGAATAGTTTTTGAGTTTCCATGAAGAAGGCAAGGAGAGCAGTGCCCGGCACACAGCCAGTAAGTACCCAGGACAAGTTGGCACTGCTCAGAGTGCTTTTGTACTTCAGCCTGTACTCCTATCTAACTTTCACAGGGCTCCCTGATGCCGGCCCTGATACCGTATGGCACTAGCGACAGTCAGCGGCAGTCTGGTTCCAGAGTCCAGCTGCCTGGACTACGTGACGTGGCTGTGGGTGTCCTTTTCTAGGACCCATGAGGGCTGTGAAGGCAGCAACTCCAGATCAAGGATCAAGAGACTCGGGCTGGGACACAGCTCGGGCTTGGGACCGTCAGGCTGGAGGCAACCCCAAGGGGGGCGGGGTCTGCCTCCTGCCAGCAAGGAGAAGGCTGATCTCTAACCTCCTCCCTTTCCTGCGCCTTCCCTCTCCCCTGCAGGCCCCTCTGGCGCAACCGGAGTCTCCGACGGCCTCCGCGGGGGAAGACGTGCAGTCCCTGGCCGACTCGCTGGACTCGGACCGAGACTCAGTGTGCAGCAACTCCAACAGCAATAACGGCAAGAATGGCAAGGACAAGGAGAAGGAGAAGCAGCGCAAGGACAAGGACAAGACCCGCGCGGACTCTGTGGCCAACAAGCTGGGCAGCTTCAGCAAGACGCTGGGCATCAAGCTGAAGAAGAACATGGGCGGCCTGGGCGGCCTGGTGCACGGCAAGATGAGCCGCGCCAACTCCGCCAACGGCAAGCACGGCGACGCGCCCGAGCGCAGCAAGGAGAAGAAGGCCAAGGCGCGCAAGGGCAGCAAGGAGGAATCGGGCGCTTCAGCCAGTACGTCGCCCTCGGAGAAGACCACGCCGTCGCCCACGGACAAGGCAGCGGGCGCATCGCCAGCCGACAAGGGCGGTGGGCCCCGCGGCGATGCATGGAAGTACAGCACAGACGTGAAGCTGAGCCTCAACATCCTGCGCGCCGCCATGCAGGGCGAGCGCAAGTTCATCTTCGCCGGCCTGCTGCTCACCAGCCACCGGCACCAGTTCCACGAGGAGATGATCGGTTACTACCTGACCAGCGCGCAGGAGCGCTTCAGCGCCGAGCAGGAGCAGCGGCGCTGCGACGCCGCCGCCGCTGCAGCCGCCGCCGCTGCCGCTGCCTCCACAGCCAAGCGGCCGCAGCGCAGGCCGGAGGCCGAGGGCGCTCCCGGCCCCGAGCGGGCCTCACCAGGCCCGCCGGCCGGGCAGCCCACGCAGCTGGTGCTCAAGCTCAAGGAGCGCCCGAGCCCAGGGCCCGGAACCGGCTCCCGGGTGGCACGGGCGGCGGCAGGCGGTTCGGCCTCCCCAGGTCCCGGCGGCAGCTCGCGGCGCGCTGGCGCCAGCGGACCGGTCCCCGGCCGCAGCCCCCCAGCACCGGGGCGCCAGAGCATCATTCATGTGCAGGCGGCGGGCGCGCGGGACGAGCCGTGCGTCCCAGCTGTAGGCGCGCTGCGGCCGTGCGCCACGTACCCGCAGCAGAACCGCTCGCTGTCATCACAGAGCTACAGTCCGGCGCGCGCCGCCGCCTTGCGCACAGTCAACACGGTAGAGTCGCTGGCTCGCGCCGTCCCAGGAGCCCTGCCCGGGGCGGCAGGTGCGGCCGAGCCCAAGTCGCAGACCTACACCAACGGCTTCGGCGCGGCACGTGACGGCCTGGAGTTCGCCGACGCCGACGCGCCGGCCGCGCGCTCGAACGGTGAGGGCGGCCGGGGCGGCCCGGGGGTGGGCCCCGCGCAGAGGCGCTGCCAGCGCGAGAACTGCGCCTTCTATGGGCGCGCCGAGACCGAGCACTACTGCTCGTACTGCTACCGCGAGGAGCTGCGGCGGCGGCGCGAGGCGCGCGCGGCCCGGCCCTGAGTGCGCGGCTCGGCCCCACCGCCGGGCTGTCCTCTCCAAGTTGTCGGTGTCTCCTCTGCGCCCTGGTCCACCGGGAGGCCGGCGATCCTCTGTCCGTGCTGTGTACGTGTTTGGTCAAACGTTCCTAATGGTGCCTGAACCTACACTGACGCCACTCAGGTAGTAGACGGATAGGAAACAAGTCATACTGTTGGAAGTGGGTGTGCTAGCTAGCATCTGCCTCGTACCTGTGGAAACTCAATAGCCATTGCAAGGGTATTTTTGTTCCTCGATAAGAGAAATAAAGAAATTTGCAGCCCTTTGTTTTTAGAAGGGAGTGTTTTACATGCTTTTTTTTTTTTTTTTTTTTGCCTTTTTTTTTCCTAACCCGGCGACTGACCTCTTCCATGTAGCAGTCACCTGCGTGCAATCATTGCCACCCAGGGTTTCGAGGCGAACGCGCGGCCCTGGGACCGCGGTGGCGGCTCCGCCTCGGGCTTCCACCTGTGCCCTTCTGGGGCCCCTGGAGGACAGGGCGCTCGGCCACTCACTGGCGCCCTGGTGGTCTCTCTGGCCCCTTAGGAATACGCGGCTCCATCTCATAAGCAAAACCTCCTCCCACAGCCCCCAGCTCGGGCGACACTCACACTGCCATCAAAGCCATGGGCGTCTGTAGGCTGGGCACGGGACAAGCTACCTCGCGGGGGGCGGTGATGTGTAGCGGTCACTCCCGGTGCGGGGCAGCTTAGGTGACAGCTTCCCAAAGACACCAGGGGGCCCGAGGGCAAGGTTCCGAACTCACAATTTGGAGTTGCCCATATATGAGCAAAGATGACAGCCTGTCCACATTTCTTCGAAGACCCTTCCCTAGTGAACTGTCGCCGGAGGGCCCCCTCGGACGCGACCATCAGTGCCCCAGGAGAGAGGCGAGGACTTGACCTTGCGGTCACTGTGTAACCCCTAACTAGGCCGCCCTGAAACGCGGCCTGCCGCTCTTTCCAGAGAGCAGGAACTGAGGGCCGCCGGCAAGGAAGCCACTCCCACCTCCACCCGCATCTGTCTGGGATCAGCCAGGTAGAGGCGCGCCGCTCCCGTCCGGGTCCCCTCCGCACGGTGGCTCCAGAACACGTTAGGGGCAGCCCCATCCCTGAGCGGTCCCTATATTGGTGCCTCCTTACATTTCTTGAGGAAAAAAAAAAAAAATGTGTCCTTAGCTACCCTGTTCTGAGCAGCAATATGCAGCGTCTTCCTTCCAAGATTACCTCTGGAGAATACCGTTCTTGGCCAAGGACACTGAGGCGTTAAACCTGCCTCTCTAAGGAAATACCTTGTTTCCAAGAAATACAGAAATGATGGGTAAAATCCTCACTAGCAAAAGAATCCTTTAAAACCTGTGAGAGCCTTAGAATAGCTTCTAATAATCCCAAGAAAGAGAGAAAGAGCCCCGCTTTGCTGGGGGTGTATCTAAAGAAAACATGGGAGGCAGATCATCTCTTCATTGGAGCCAGCTTCTCCTTCTCCAGAAAAGATGCTTTTCCCCAACATAAAAAGCAGCAAAAAAAAAAAATTTTTTTTTACTTGTTTGAATTATAATAAACTAATTTGAATATCTCCTGTGAGTAATTCATTTTTGTTTTTAATTATCCACAGCAGGTGGAGTTTTCAGTCATTTATTCAAGTTTTACATAAGTGGTTCCTTGAAATTATTTATTAAATAGGACCTTAAATTTTTTGGAAGTTTTACTTTTCGTGCTAAACAATAGTTTCAATGTGTGGTAATCATTAACATTCATGACCCTCATATTACTGGGGTTTCTTTTATTGAAAGAAAAAAAAAAAGCAGTTTTTAAAAAAATCTCTCACCAAGAGGGTTCGTGGCAGCTTTTTGAACTGATTCTTCACATTATGCTGACCAACTGCTTTGCCACCCAAAGCTGTGAAGCCACAGGAAATAAATCCTGCTTCACATGTAGACACCGGCTCCTGCCCCGCACCTCGCAGAAGGTGGAGCAGCCAGCTTGGAAGGTGCTCCCCTGTGCGTTCATAAACCAAACACAGGCACAGCAAGGCAAGCAGAAAGTAACCTCGTGTTGTTTGATTTTTCAACATGAAAACAGCCAAACAGAAATTTCCAAAACTGGCTATGCAAATATTTTATCTTTCTCATGCTCTCCGCCAAGTTAAAAAAACATAACAGAAGAAAAAAGGCAAGATTTAAAACAGTCTATTTTGTAGTAAGAGAGGAAGAACTAAGCAGTGTAATTTGTACGTATTATAGAAAAACCAGTGATCTGTTCTAGCTCCTCGAATTTCAGTCATCTCTACCCCACGCCCATCTGACATATGTGCCATAAATGAGTCTGAGATCCAACTCCAACCCTAGACCCCAGGCTCCTCCTCTCCCCCCAGAGTAGATGCCCCCCTGTCTCTCCATGAGGTCACTAGCCACTCCATGTGCGGAGCACCTGTGGGTGTCGCTCCCTGGTGGAAGACACCATGCCCTTGGTCAGCATTGTTTACAAACAGCCATTTCCTCTTGTGAGAGATCTGGATCTATCCTTCCTCTAAACTGTTAAAAACAGAGAGCCCACTGTTGCGCTAAATGTGATGGTCCAGCGCCTCCGTGTTCACAAGAGCTTCACCCCTCATCCCTGGCCAGACATCTCTTAGACCAAATGAATTCATCAGGCTGCGCGAGAACTGTTAGAAACAGCTGTGCTTTTCACATGTGGGTCAAGAGATCCCTTAATGTCCTTCTGTGACCTGGGGGCCCTTGGTGGAGTGGGGTGAAAGGAAGTGGGTTGGGGCACTAGAGAAAAGGGAAATAGCCAGTCTATATTCTAGAAAGGCCATGAGCCCCACCAAGGCACAGGTCCTGGATGCAGACACCTGTGACACCACCTGTGAGCTGTCTTCCCCTCCAACCTGGTCTGGCCAAACTTCCCTTTCTGGGCCTGTTGGATGTCTCTAAGTGACAGCAAAATTCCAGAAGGAACCCCAGATACTTCTAAACCCCAGTGGAAGTTATTTCAGTCATTGGCTTCACACTTTCTGCATCTGTGTAACCTGGGTATATGATTTTTTAAAACTAATATATTGCAAAAGGAAGGCATTTTAAAGTGTATTCTGTTTGTAGATTTTATGCTATGTTGATATTTTACAAGCCAAGTTTAAACTGTACTATAGAAATTATTTTTATATTATTTTCAGAATATGCCACAGAGCAATATTTTGCACCCTTATATTGTCACGGGGTTGTCCCCTTGGAGGGCTAAATTTAGGTTGGGTAGGGCTCCGGTGTGGGCTTTGGGGGATGAAACACTTTCTGCTATTTGTTCACATCTAATCTGAAAGTGGAACTGTGTGAATGTCTCTTCCTTATTCCGTGGAAAGCTTGATTCATTTCCTGTTCCTGGATTTTGGTACTGCACCTTCCCTCTTAAATGAATACTTTCTATTCACTAAGTTACCGTGGACTTTTTTCTTACCTATCACCACCCAGTGGCTCCAGTGGCGTTCCGAAAAGTTGAGACGTATTACTTTACAAACTTTATGTTTTTCAAAGTGATTTGACGTGTTAATTCTGGTAGCATACCGTCAGGAATTTAGTGACTCAAGATAGAGGGGCACACCTCGGGGTGTGAAATGTTCCTGGTAATACCCACTGCCTCTGAGGCGGGATCATGGCTACATGACTCTCACACCCTTGCTTAGCAATCACGAGCTTATTTTGCAGACTATTTTTCAGAAATAAACTTAACTGATCAAAATATATTTCATGTTAGTTAAGAAAAAAAGGGCTGTACCCATCAGTGGTGGGAAATTTGTGCGAGGTTAAAAAAAAAAAAAAAAGGCTTTGCCAAACCATGTGTTTTATTCTCGGTGTCTTTCATGTTTACAAGAGATGTGGAGTAACGTGCATTTGGGCGGGTTTCTTTCTTTAGGATATGAGTCAGTTTTCCGCGTTGTGATGTGAACTTTACAAATTAAGTTCCTCGAGTGCTTTTTTTCTTTTTCTTTCTTCCAATGCTTCTAATAAATAAGAAGAGAACATGTGTCATGGCTGCCCAGGCCCTGCCTCATCAGACCTTGGCTGCTGCAGCATTGCCTCCATCCACAGTCTGATTCTGCTGTCACCTGAGCGCAGGCATGTTCAGGAAAGGGCCCTGCAGTGACTGGCACCCCTGACACCAGGGAACAGGTGCCCCCTTCAAAAAAGCCTTAAAGCGGTGGCTCTCTGGAGACCCCCGGGCCACACCTTGCACTTCAGTCCTAACTGTAAACTCTCTCTGCTGGTGGAACTGGCTGCTTTGATGGGGGCTCCAGGGCAAGGAGGGGCACCCAGCTTCATTCTTGTTTCAGTCACATCCCCCTAGTCCACTCTCCAGTGGGAGTCCTGGTTCCCTAGAGCATGGTTCTAATGATGGGTCTGCTAACTCGGGGCTGAGTCTAGGACTCTTCATCCCAAGCACCCCTCAGTTGAGAAGTTTCATGATTGTTCTGAGAAGTGTGCAAAACTTCACAGTTATGTAGGTAGCTTTGTTCTCCCAAACCAGTGCTTTCTCTTCACCCCATGCCCCCCAGCAGAGAATAGAGAGGGGCTGCCCTCCATGGACCCCTCGGGAATAAATGTGTGTGTAGTTTGTGCAGCGTCAAAATGCCAAGGCCCACCCCCCCCC